>WTXV02002479.1:0-33240 GCA_009823435.2 Nymphicus hollandicus
TCTGGTGTCCTCAACATAAGAAGGACATGGAACTGTTGGAACAAGTCCAGAGGAGGGCCACGAGGATGATCAGGGGTGGAGCACCTCCCGTATGAAGACAGGCTGAGGAAGTTGGGGCTGTTCAGCCTGGAGAAGAGAAGGCTGCGTGGAGAGCTTATAGCAGCCTTCCAGTATCTGAAAAGTGTCTGTAAGGATGCTGGGGAGGGACTCTTCGTTAGGGACTGTAGTGGTAGGACAAGGCGTGACTGGTTCAAACTTAAACGGGAAGTTTAGGTCAGATATAAGGAGAAAATTCTTTACTGTGAGGGTGATGAGGCATTGGAATGGGTTATCTAAAGAAGCGGTAAATGCTCCATCCCTGTCGATGTTCAAAGCCAGGTTGGACAGAGTCTTGGGTGTCATTGTCTAGGATGAGGCATCCCTGCCCATGGCAGAGCGGTGGAACTAATATGATCTTAAGGTCCTTTCAAACCCTAACTATTCTATGATTCTATGGTTCTATGATTGTATTGTAGCCTATAGCATTGCATGTGGTGGTTGTGACCCAAGAGCAGGACCTGCCTTGTCCTCAGCTATTTGATCCAGCCTATCCAGATCCCTCTGTAGTAGAGCCTTTCTACCCTCCAGAAATCAACTCTTCTGCCCAACTTGATGTCATCTGCAAATATACTGAGGGTGCAGTCAATCGTCTTTTCAACACCATTGATAAAGATATTAAACAGAACTGGTCCCAATACTGAGCCATGGGGAACAGCATTTGTGACCAGCCACCATCTGGATTAACTCTATTCACCACCACTCTTTGAGCTTGGCCATCCAGCCAGTTTTTCACCCAGTGAAGAGTATGCCCATCCAAGCCATGAGCAGCCTTTCCTTTATCTGCTGAGTGTGTCACCTTGTCATATAAGGAGATCAGGTTGGTCAAGCAGGACCTGCCTTCCATAAACCCATGCTGACTGGGCTTGATCACCTGGCTGTCCTATATGTGCTGCATGCTGTCACTCACGATGATCTGCTCCATAACCTACCCAAGCACTGTGGTCATAGTGACAGGCCTGTAGTTACGCAGATCCTCCTTCCAGCCATTCTTGTAGATGTGTGTCACATTTGCTAATCTCCTGTCAAGTGGGACCTCCCTGGTTAGCCAGAACTACCCACAGATGTTTAATAGTGGTTCAGTGACCACTTCTTCCAACTCCTTCAGTTCCCTTGGGTGGATCAAATCTAGTCCCATAGACTTGTGAGTGTGTCTAAGTGGTGTAGCAGATTGCTAACTGTTTCTCCCCGGATGGTGGGGGCTTCATTCTTCTCCTTGTCTTCCAGCTCAGGGAGCTAGGTATCCAGTGAAGAACTAGTCTTACTATTAAAGACTGAGGCAAAGAAAGCATTAAATACCTCAGGCTTTTCCTCATCCTTTGTCACTGTGCTTCCCATCCATTATCTAATAAAGGATGGAGATTCTCCTTAGCCCTCATTTTGATGTTCACGTGTTTATTGAAACATTTTTTGTTGTGTTTTATGTCAGTAGCCAGATTAAACTTTAGTTGGGCTTTGACCCTTTTTATTTTCTCCCTGCATAACCTCATGACATCCTTGTAGTCCTCTTGAGTTGCCTGTCCCTTCTTCCAAAGTTCATAAACCCTCTTTATTTCCTGAGTTCCAGCCAAAGGTCTCTTTTCAGTTAGGCTGGTCTTATTCCCCACCAGCTCCTCTTTCAGCACAAGGGGATGGCCTTTAAGATTTCCTCCTTGAAGAATGTCCAGCCTCCCTGGACTCCTTTGCCCTTCAGGGCTGCATCCCAAGGGAATTTATCAACCAATCTCTAAAATAGGCCAAAGTCTGCCCTCTGGAAGTCCAAGGTTGCAGTTCTGCTAAGACTCCTCCTTACTTCTCCAAGAATCAAAAACTCAATCCCATATGCCCAAGACAGCCTCCTACCATCACATCACCCACAAGTCCTTCTCTGTTCACAAGCAACAGGTCCAGCAGGTTGCCTTCCCTCATGTACTCACTCACAAGCTGCATGAGGAAGTTATCTTCCACACACTCCAGGAACCTCCTAGCACAAAAGAAACTCTACAGTATAGAAGGATTCATAGTTGGTTTGGTGGGATTTTTTTGTTTGTTTTTCTGTTCTTAAAGGACTAGACTCCAACTGTGTTTAGCCCAACTATTGCAGAGTTAACCTATAAAGATGACATTATAAAAAAGTAAACCTGCGATGATTTTTCCCCTCTCCTCCTAAACTGCAGTTCTTAAATCTGATTCTTAGTCACTAATCCCCGAGAGTCAGGCTGAGGACAGAATCAAGGACTACCTCTACACTGCTATTACCACGGGCAACGTTCAAAGTCTAATTATCTGCCTGTAGTAGTATTATTTGCAGCAGTGACCTTGGTGACAGTTTGGGGACACACAGGTATGACCTATGGACGAACTGACATAATAACATGAATTTAAGTGTTTTGGAGGTGCTGAAAAATTCATGCAGCCTGCAGCTTTCCCCTCTGCCCCTGACATCACATTGTGTAGAGAAGACAAGACACTTACCACAGGTGCTGTTGTTGACACTGGCCATTGCAGAGGTGTGAGGAAGCAGCATATAAGATTAATTCAAGTTGCCAACAAAAGACACTGTGGTTGTCACATACAGTGTTTTGGGGACTGGCTGGGCGGTGGAGAGCTTCCTTTATGCTGTTTCTGTCTGGCACATTAGAGATGCAGATAATGAGCACTGTCATACAAAACCCCACAATTTCAGAATTTCAGATGTTTCACACACTCCCCCTCCCCCCCACTGTGAGATACAACAAAAAATACAAGGATCTGACTCACTCTTACCTTCACTTTCACAGACATTCTGCTTCAGCAAAATCTGTTAGGTAACTGACCTTTTTTTTTTTTGTTTTTTTTTTTTTTTAATTTGCACAGTAAGGATTGCTTTAAAATCTTATCAGCATTTGTACATAAAGAAAACTCCATGTCAGGGGTGGGGTTCCATCCATTTATATCATGTATGCAGTGTACAAAATATTATACCTATATTTATGAATGAAATGGATATTTATGCAGAAAATATTCATTACGTGATAGTGATGTTCAAGTAATAATATAAAATTTTATAAAAAAATCAAATATATTTCTACAAAATGCATGTGCATTTTTAGAACCATCTAAATTAACTTAATAAACACAATAACCTCAATTCTTGTGAAAGTGATGAAGCAGCTAATCCCGAAAAGCATTTCCAGGCACACTACAATAAAAATCACCAGGAGTATTCAGCATAGATTCTGAGGAAAAGTCATGCTTGACTAAATTGGTAAATTCCTTCTAAGAGGAAATAACTGGTTTGGTAGATGAAGGGAGAGCAGTGGATATTGTCTACCTGGACTTCAATATGGCTTTGGACACTGTCTCCTGTAAGACCCTCATAAAGAAGTATGATGAAGTACAGGCTGGATGAGCAGACAGTGAGTGAAGTGAACTAAAAAATGGCTAAATGGCTGGACTTGGAGAGTGGTGACCAGTGTCAAAGTCTAGCTGGGGGTCAGTAACACACAGTATACCACAGGGGTCAGTACTGGGTCCGGTCCTGCTCACCATCTTCATTAATGATCTGGATGATGGGACAGTGTGCATCTTCAGCAAGTTTGCTGATGACACACAGCTGGAAGGAGTGGCTGACACAGCTGGAAGGAGTGGCTGACACACCAGAGGGTTATGCTGCCATCCAGTGGGACCTAGACAAGCTGGGGAAATCAGTTGACAGGCATCTCATGAGGTTCAAACAGAAGGGCGAACTCCTGCACCTGGGGAGGAACAATCCCACACTCCAGTATATGCTGGGGGATGCCCAGCTGGAAAGTAGCTCTGCAGAGAAGGGGTTGTGGTGGACACCAAGTTGAACATGAAAAATCAATGTGCCCTGGCTGCAAAGGTGGTTAATGGTATACAGGGCTGCATTATAAGTAGCGTTACCAACAGGTCGAAGAAAGTAATCTCTGCTCATCAGTGGTGAGGCGTACCTAGAGTGCTGTATCCAGTTCTTGGCTTCTCAGGACAGACATGGACACACTGGAGAGAGTCCAGCAAAGGTCTACTAAGACGATGAAGGGACTGGAGGAAAGACAGAGAGAGCTAGGACTGTTTAGTCTGGAGAAGGGAACACTCAGAGGGGATCTTACCAATGTATATAAATACCTGATGGAAGAAGTGCAAAAGATGGCGTCAGGCTCTTTTCAGTGCCCAGTGACAGGACAAGAGGTAACTGGCACAAAGAGAAACATGGCAGGCTCCCTCTGAACATCAGGAAACACTTTTTTGCTGTAAGTCTGGCCAATCGCTGTCATAGGTTGCCCAAAGAATTTTTTGTTGAATTTCAAAGCCATCTGGACATGGTCCTGGGCAGCCATGTCTAAGTGCTCCTGCCTAGATGACTGGACTAGATGACTTCCAGAGGCCCCTTCCAACCTCATTCATTCTTTAATTAAAATACATATACCCTTCTTAATTTAATTTTAAGGTCATAAAGTAGTGTGAAAATACAGAATGGACCTGAATTATATTCAGTGAAAAATGTTGAATTTGAAGGGGTTGTTCAGATTAAATTCTAGATAAAAAGTAATAACCTATTTTTGTATTTATAGAGTAATAAACCTGAAAATATGTTCAAATAAGGCAGTCTTACTTTGTGCTCTGCAGACAGCTCTGGAAATCATGACAACTGTAATCATTCTTCATGTTCAGAATGTGATCAGGACTGTGCTTTACAAGTACAGTATTATTCCTGCCCCCAGCAGAAATTGTGGGTGTTCATACAGTATTTGTGGATCTAAAAATATGAGACACCTTGTCTCAATCAATCCACTTCCAGAAAACATTCCAGCTTTGCCCAAATTCTCTGCTGAACCTGTAGCTATTGGCCCTTTCTGACCTGGTTTCAGTACATCCAATGTTACAGGACATGATGGGAGACTCATCTTCAGCATCTGTGATGAGCTACAGCAGCCACGATTGAGTCTTTACTAGATTTGCCCTGAATCACTTATAATTTATTTCACCAATAAGGTCTCCTACTTTTAAATATAAAAGTATTTAAGTATAGGAATATTCAAATGTTAGTGTCTTATGTTTTTCCAAATGATTGTAGTTTTTTTTTTTCTCAATTACAACAATGCATTCTTATCTGACTGCCAGTCAACATACGGGCAACTCTGACTCACTATGCACAGGCAATTATGGAATCAAGTTTGTTGACCTCTTTATATAAGTAGAAAGTCTTATGACCTACCTTATGTTTATGTACATCATATTTTTAGTCAAAATAATTTTCTTGGGTTTGTTTTTTGATAATCATGTATTTTAGGTCAAAAGGTAGACAGTTATCTGTAAAATCTTATAAATGGTGAAAAAAAAGGAAGCTAAAGTAATGATTGTTATTCATAGCATCTAGAAATTAGATTATGGTGGGATTTTTTGTTGTGTTTTTTTTTTTTTTTTTAATGAAAGGGGATAAATGAATCCAAATGGTTTCAAAACTGGAATATTGACTACAGATTTTGTTGTAATTATTTAATCCCTATTCAATTATTATATTTATATTTGAGTTTACTTAACTGATTTGCATTTTTTTTAATGATTGTAACTTCAGAAGTTTACTGAAGTTACTATAATCTGATCAAAATAAACTATTCTATGATTCTATGATTCAATTTAAAATCTTTGAATTTTACATTTTTCAGAATCTAGCCTAAATAATTATTCAGTTGAAATATATTGTTTATATTAATAATCTAATCTACATTTTTCCTCTGATATTTGTAATAAATAATCTTCTAGTATATTCTTCCACTCCATCTCATGTGTTTAAGCTGTCACTCCTGAAATGTTTATAATTGCCATGTTCCTCACACATCAAAACAGGCCCAATTACTGCCAAAGAGCTTAAAAACCCCTTTACTTTAAAAATTTTAATGAAAAAAACCCCAATATTCTGTGTTTTGTGTTAGTTTTGACTTGGATGTCAATTATCTAAATAGTCAGTAGCTGTTGAGAATTCTGAGATTTTCATTACATTAAAAAAGTGATTCTTTTAGCTTAACATTTTTGTGAAATTATTTGTGTTTATGCCAGAAAGTGAATGGGTTTTGGAGAAATTTAGTCATTGTCAATCAAGAATCTTAATTTAATTTTAATATTACTTCAAGGAGTTGTATTAGATACTGAATATATTTATATATATATATAAAAATTGGTAGTACATTTCCAATATACAGTTGTTTGTGGCCTAAACTTGATTGCAAAGTACATTTTTTTTGTAAATTTTAGAAAAAATCTTTTTTATTTTAAGGAGCAAGCGGGGCAAAAATTAGCAATCAGCAGAAACAGTTATTTCTGGGTCATGGTGGGATTATTCATATTTACTCTTCAGGGTCTTACCATTTGGGACTTGGAGTAGAATGTTTTCTAATAATGTGAGAACATCCATAAAAATATGCAACAGCTGTACATCAGCTCTACGTGTATCTCACACAATAGTCCAGCTGTTGCAGACAGGACACCTTGTCACAGTAACACCTCTGTACTGAGGCACAAAGGATGAGCTTTAATTTATCACCCTATATTGTTTTAGCATCCAGAGCTGGCTTATACATAGTCATCTGAGACAGCCTGTGGACATATCTGTCTTTTCACAAAAGAGTATGTCAATATTACTTAGAACTTGCTTGGGGATATTTCTGTCAAGATGTCACAGCAGCACTATTGCATGTTTATTATTTAAATAATTAGCTTAATTTATCTGTAATTCTAAATTACACAAGTCTGTCTTGATGGACAAATTGCAATTCTGAATGTTTCTGATGGATAAATATTCTGCATTATTATTATTATTTTTATCTAGAAGTCTACGTGAACAGAAAACCCTTGAGAAAATAAAATGGAGGCATTTTGAATTGACAAACAATTCAATTTACTTAATAGTACTAAATATTTTTTACATAGTTAAGAAAAAAAAAGTTTTAGTGTTCTTACCATAGTAAGTACCCCTTCACTTGCCTAATACAGTTTACCTTTTCTAAAAAGAGATCTTACAGTATTCCTCATTAATGTACTTGACTGCAAAACATAGACTGCTTTGCTAAATGTAAGTGGCATTATTTAAGCAATAAGGAAGAAAACCACATTATCCCTCCAGAAGGGTAATTACATGTTTGCAAATATACTTCAAGATACCAGCTTAAAAGTTGGCCCTGCTTTGATCAGAGATTTGAACTAGATGACCTCCACCAGTCCCTTCTAATCCAAATCTTTCTATGATTCTGTAATCACTCACTTAAAGTGTCTACTAAGGGATCATGTGTTATCTTTTTCCTGAAGATTCTCCTGAAGTTTGTTGGGTCAGCTTCATGCCTTGTGTCTTAAATAATGGTGAAAAAAAAGGTGTGCAGAACAAATGCTGTAAACATGCATTCTACTAGCAATGGTGATACTGACTGCAGGTTAGAGTGCTGTGAGGCTGAGAAGTATATAACTACTGTTACCTTGTAGACTACCCTAACACATGAGGGGAAAGACTGGTGCTGCTGCTTTTCCTTCCATCAAAGCCTGCCATCCTGCTTTTACATCAGTTCACTCTCAGACTGGAGTTTTAAGACTGCTTGTGAAGACTACAATATTATACTCTTTGTTATTTTCTAAATAGTCCTCCATTGGCATCCTTTCTCTGAGGACATCTTCATGAAAGAGGGACAGAAGCAAAAAATTATCAATAGACTTCGATGGCTGATGTCTCTTGACAAATCCAAAGAAGGAAAAAGACACGGAACAATACCTTTCTTACAGTTAAAGGTACCATTTTTAGATGAACTCTGGTTATCCTGGCAGCCGGTAAAAAGATGATTCCTCCTAAGAGTTAGCTTAATTAGCAGCTCAGAAAGCCTTCAGTGGCAAATGGGGACCTCATTTGGCTTGGGTATGAGTAAAGTGCAGTGTTTTTTTAACTACTTAGTTTCTGCAAAATAAGGTAATTATTTTCTAAATATCCAGTTATTGTATGTTTACAAAGAAAGCTTTGTTACCAGAATGCTTTTTTTCATGGTATAACCTCAAGAAGGTGATGATTATTGGGGAAAGGTGGAATAATGTGCCCTGAGCTGCTAGGAGATTTGAATTATGGGACAGGGCTCTGCACTGCAGCACAGTGCTTTTTGCATTTAAGATGCTTTGATTTAACCGGCTGTAATAGGGATGTAGATACAAAGAAGAGTTTGTATGGAACCTTTAAATTATATCACAAGGTTTCAAAACAAAAAAGCCAGCATTTGCTCTTTAGAAGAGGTTCAATTAAGAAGTTTTATGTAATTTAACATAATATGAAGTAAAATTATAGTATATCACCAAATATTTATGAAACTGTTTATTAGTTATTTATTTTTATTCTTACAGCATTTTCACTCTGTTAATCTAAGCAGCAGTAATGACTGAGCTTTGAATCTAAATATTTATGAGACATACGTATATTCCCTTGTTGGAAAAATATATATTTCCAGATTCTGCCTATTAATTTTCAGCCTTTCTAGTGTATTTTCAACTTGCTTAAATAAAATTGACTAAAAGTACTGTCAGCAGATTTGGCTGAGAAAAATAACGATTTAAGCAACAAAGCACATTTAATCATGTTATTGGCTGAACTGAAGAGTCAGTATTATTGTCACAGAAAAATCACATTAAAATTTAGAGCCAACATGTAGAATTTTAGTTGTTTTCCTAATTGGATCAACAATATTATAGATTGCATATGCAGAGAAAGAAAGAGAGAGATTTCTGGTCAAAGTATAATTAATTGCCAATTCACATCTGTCATTGTGTGTCTGTCTAAAATGCGTTTCTTTAGGCATTGCTATACCCAACCATAGAGAAGTGAGAATGTTGTCTTTATTTTTCACTGACATTTCACGTCTTTTTTTGACTGTATAATATCATCCTGCCTGGCTGGTTAGTGTTAAATCAAATGAGTTTGTCTAAGGAAAACTAAGCAAAAAGTAATAATGACACTAATATTAAGCCTTGCAGAGACAGTATAGAGAACTATTACTTGGTGAATGCATTTTCTGCTTTCAGCTAGATGGTATATGCTTACTCATTATAGGACTTAACTTAGGTCAATCTAAAGCCATGAAGATCCTAAAGCTGGGAAGACAGCATTAGTCTAGTTACGAGAGGCAACCACGCAGATGTGCAAGGTGTGAAGCTTTATTAGCCAGGATGTTCCCAGGGCTAGGAGCACGATGCCTAAGGCTGACAGAAAAAACAAATGTGTCTAAGAGCAAGGCATTGTTAGGCCATTATAAAAGGTCCATCCCCACACATTCAAAGGAGGCATGATGGCCTGATAACTTTATCAGATACATGAGTTCCTGCGCTAGCCCATTCCAGGGCTGTCACTGGAGGGCGTATCGGTGCGTTCATGCCTGTTGGGACCTGAGAACAGTTAGCTGTGGCAGCCTTGTATCTATTGTGCTACTGCATTTAGCAGCTCTTAGCAGGCAAAGTCCCCTTTAGTTTTATTTTTGTAGTCTAAGAGCCTCCGAGTAAATAAACAATAATTTTTAAAAGAATATATACTGGGAAGAGGTGGGTGCTGCCTGGCTAGAGTCCTTTCTGCTCACATGCTGAGCAAGCTAAGTATTTAAATTGCTTTGCTTTAACAGCTGCAGATATTCATTTATGTCATGCTGTGACCAAGCAGATGTGCTCTCTTAAGAGGCTACACTCCTAATTAAGAACAAGAGAAAGCTCATGTGAGGCATTTCTGGATAGGAGGATGCTGTAGTCTCTCTATACCTATGCCTCTAGACATGCTTACAGAAGACATACTTAAATTTTTAAATCAATTGCTTTTGTAGAACCCTGGAGGGCAAGGTCTTTCTGGTACAAAATAGAATGTGAATATGGTTGGTGAACAAATGCTTTCAGTTGAGAGAAATGCTTTTGGTGAGATTGAGGAATTCAAGCTTTTAGTTTGAATGGTGCTCTTGAGTAACGTTTAAAAATTGTCTAAATTTGTGCATGTTAGTAGCATGAGTTTTCTCTAATCACATCATTGAGGGTCCTTTTGATATTTTATCATTGGATGCTACCTATTCATTGCTGAAATAATGATATATCTTCATAACAAATAGCATACCAAGGTATTTCAAATCCCATTAAGCTCATCACTCTATGAGTTATGTCCTGTTTTTTACTGGGATAGAGTTACTTTTTTTCCTAGTAGCTAGTGCACTGCTGTGTTTTCACTTTAGTCTGAGAATAATGCTGATAGCACACCAACGTTTTTAGTTGCTGCTAAGTAACACTTACCCTGATCAAAGAGTTTTCAGTCTTTCATGCTCTGCCAGTGAGGAGAGGCACAAGAAGCTGTGAGGAGCAGAGACAGGACACCTGAGCCAAACTAGCCAAAGGGGTATTCCATACCACAGCATGTCATGCTCAGTATATAAACTAGAGGGAGTTACCCAGAAGGCCCAGATCACTGCTTGGGTCGGGCTGGGTATTGGTGGGTGGTGGTGAGCAATTGTATTGTGCATCACTGTTGGGTTTTTTGGTTTTGGTTTGGCCTTGGGTTTTTTGGGTTTTTTTGTTTGTTTTTTTTATCTCTCTCTCTCCTTCTTATTTCCCTAATCAATATTATTATTAATAGTATTATTTTTATTAATAGTATTATGTTGTACTTTAGTTATTAAACTGCTCTTATCTCAACCTGTGTGTTTTACATTCTTTTGATTCTCCTTTCCATCCCCCCAGGGAGGGGAGTGGAACGTGGGCGAGTGGCTGTGTGATACTGAGTTACTGTCTGGGTTTAAAGCACCACAGTTATCACACAATACTTCACCTCTAGCTTTTAGTCACTGAGACCCACTCTTCCTTCTGCAGATGAATGGCTTTATTCAACATCTATTTGTCTAAAAGATCTGTTGAAAGAGCACATTACTTTGATTGGAATTTGAATGCAAATTCACCAGATATATTTATGACTTTACTGCCTAACCACTTACATATGAATAATAATGAAAGGGAAGGAGGTAATTCATTGATGTATTGTTTATACTTGCCAAATACTTTTACAGACTGGACAAATCTGAAGCTATCAGTCAAAGGGACTTTCTTGCAAGAAGGACCATGGGAGGATTTCATGGGCTATGTTTATAGTTATTAGTGACACCTTAGATTTCACTGTTGGTTTTGATAATGTCCAGGGCTTCCCCCTGAGGTTGAATTTACTGCAACAGGCATTAGCAGGTAAAGTGAGAGGGTTAAGAAGTGACTGTCTTAATGTAACAAAACATTTGTTGAGGCATGTTCTAGTTATGTCATTATGATGTATTGTTACTTAATTTGGCTACATGTTCAGAGTCAAAAAAGAGTGCCTCCGGCTTTATGCTAAAGGTCTGAGTAGCTTTCCTTTCCAGCATTGACTAGTCATGTATGCAAAATTTGCAACAGCTTGGAAGAGAAAGGTCTTTATGAAGTACCTAGAATTTTCTGAACTTAAGATATTGCTTCTACAGTATGACCCCAAATCTTCATCCTGTATTTAAGAGATTTTTATCAAAGTCTGTAGATTACAAGGTAATCAAAAATTTACACTATCTTCACAGTATAACAGAAAGTAGCAAGTTCATTAAAATTGAAAAGAGGTGATCTTTTCCATAAATTTTACATCAGCTATAGAATTCCTTGATATAGTATGATATCAGTGTTGAAAGTCTGAATGGAATTTAAAAGGATCCTGAACAGGTTTATGAAAAAAAATCCATTCAAAGTGTTTAGAAACAATCTCTGTTTTAGAAAGCACCTGGGAACAAATGGCTGAAGGCTGCAACAGGATGTACATAAATATGCATATAAATATATAGGCATTCTTACACCCCATAGGCTTATGCTGTTAATCACCGTCTTGGGCTGACCCTCTGCAGATGCTGTTACTTTCTGTTTCTGTTTGGCTTATGTGTCCCTGCAGCCCTATTGCCTCAAATATTAATATCATAATTTCATAGGGCATCCCTGCTTATTTTCTTACCTATTAGGGAGTAAAGAGAGCAAAAAAACATACTCTCCCTTTCTTCGTGAAGCATCAGGTCCTACATATCTGTCAGTTCCTATGCGTCTAACATATATGGCCTGCAGCACAACACTAATTAGTGATATGTTCTTAGCATGAATTATGGGAATTCTTGACATATTTGAAGCTAGAATCAGACTATAGGGTTCTGTCCTTTAATACAGCAGAAAGCCATACCCTACAATTGTCTTAATAAATTTAGGAACTTAATAATATAATCACTGTTCCCTGTAGAGCTAGACAGCTCTTCTGCCTCTGTTACTTTACAGGCAGACTGCTCCACGACTTTGTTGCTTTGAAACCTGCCTTGAGCTCCACCCATTCTTTCTATGCCAGTATTCTTGGGTTTGAATAGCTCCTTTCCTTTTCAGTAGCTATCTTCTCGTGTCTTTAGGCAGAGGAATCTTGTCTCTTAGCTTTATTGTGCTCGGATGAGTAATTGGATTTTTTTCATTTCATTCCATAAACTGAATCTTCCATTCTCCTAAACGTGCTGAGAGCTGTTGTCTGTTCCTCACTTCTTGTTTAAATTCATCTTCTTGAACGCAGATTATCAAAAGTGCTCAGAGCTCATTTCAGGGTCATAGCAATGCCTTATAGTTTTCAACTGCAGTTACACATGACCAAATACTGTTCAATATGTTTAAATAATATTGAGCCCCAAGATGCATTCCCATACTGAGGCGAATTGAATTAGTCTCCAGATGATTTTTTTTTTCTCATGCATAACTATGTTTTTCCATGTTCTTAAAAATAAGGGTCTGAAATTACAGAAGTCATAAAAACTGCTTTACTCTCTTGATCACTCCAGCATGACTTGACCATTCTCAGATATGCATAGATTTGGAATAACTGTTTTTCTAACCAAATGTCAGATTCCACTTTCCTCAACCTTGCAGAAACTTTAAGCTCATCTCCTCTCCTTTCCTTCATCGGGCAAATGTAATATTTAATTTCTTCTGGCATTTGATCCTGTTGTTTGAACAGCTGTGATCACACAAGAACTATTCCCTTAGTTGTTTTGGACATGATCCGCACTGGCTTCAGATATCTTTTTTGATCACATTATAGATAATAAGTTGTATTACTGGGTTTAAACAGAAACAGGGGAAGTTCAGGCTAGATATAAGGAAGAAGTTCTTTATTGTAAGGGTGGTGAGGTGCTGAAACAGGTTGCCTGAAGAAGTGATAAATGCTCCGTCCCTGGAAGTGTTCAAGGCCAGGCTGGACAGAGCCTTGGGCAAATTGGCAGGGGGGTTGGAACTTGATGATCTTAAAGGTCCTTTCCAACCCTAACTGTTCTATGATTCTATGACCAACCTGTTAAGAAAAACAAAAATAGTTAAAAAAGGTAAACACAAAGTTTAGGCAGGCTTAATTTATTACACCTTCCAAATGTCACCTTGAATGTACGTGGCATGCACAATAAGACAGCCTAACTAGAGAAAAAAATCCAAATAAAACCAAAACCTTAGTAATTTCCTTCAAAGCCAATGTAAATATTTTCTGAAAAAAACAAGGACTGTGCTTGAAAGCCAAAGACTTTTGATAACTTTATATTTACATAGGCACTTTTTCATATGTATATACATACCTTTACATATGTATGTCTGAAATTACATATATATCTAAATGATGACATATAGATGTATATATTAAAATGATAGCAACAACAAAGCACACCACAAAGGTTCATGCATTGTTCTGAGCAACCCTAAACTAAGTCCTTAAGGAAACAGATACAAGTTTCAAGCAGTCCCCAGCTTTTTCTGAGGTTTCTTTATTTATGCATAATCACTGAATGACGTAATTTCAAAATTCATGTTGCATGGAGTATGAAACCTCCTTAACTTTATACTTAACCCTCTAGTTTTGTCTTAGGTGAGGGGGACTCAAGGGCTTAAGATTAGTGATGCAAAGTAAATGTAGGTGAAAACATATCCACCAATTGAAAAACTAGGCAGGAAAATTTAACAGCAGATATTTGTAACCAAGATACAGATTCCAGCTAAGTCACAAAAAAAAAAAAAAAAAAAAAGTGTTTTAAGTGTTAGCATTATTTGCATGAATGTTTAAAAATTTAAACCACTCCTAAAGAAAGGAAGCTTTTGAGTCACATATTGGCTGTGCCTTACATTGCAGTCATAAAAAAGATTTTATGAAGCAGCTCTTACGTTAACAGGAAATTTAATTTCAAAAAAGAACACAAACCCCTATCTTGATTATAAATCAATGTACAATAAATTCTATTATATTAACTGATAATTTTTTTACCTATCAGGTCTTATTTATGTAAAGCAAATATTTTCAACTAGATTATGCAAATATTTTTTTTCCTTTTTTTGTGAGTAACTTAGAATCAGGTTATTGTTTCTGCTTACTTATGTACAATGACAAAAAAAGCCCTGCGCAAACCTAACCACAATGAAAATATTTGCAATTAAATTTGTAGCAGCTGTGCCACTTGATTCAATTTCTTGAAAAACTGATTCTCCAAGCTGCTGTTTATCTGCATTTTCCTGTCTAAATTTTATGACAGAGCTCATCCAATTATTTTCTTTTTCTATGTACAATCCAAGTAATGACAGTCCATTACCTCTCAGCTCTTAGAAGTATTTGTAGCAGATATTGTTATTTATTCTTCGGCTCCTATGAAAAAATGGAATACCAGTCAAAGGTTTATATTTACTTCCTACTACGTTTTAATCCAATTCTTTTTTCTCTGTAATTGTTCTTCAAAATCAAAGATCTTATCTTTTATCTGTAAGATAAAATAAAATTATGTTTACAAGATAAATACTCCTGACCCTTGCTTATTTCTTTGTGGTTTATTTTTATTTCTATTTCTATTTCTTGATTTGTGTTTTATATATTTATTCTTTTACGTTATGAAATTAGCTCTTTGGTTCTGCCCTGTTTTACAGCACCTAGCACACTGAGAGATGCATGTAACAAGACAACCTGTTAGATAGATACTAAAGTGATGTCTGCATGTACTCCTCTTTTATAATCCTGTACTGCTCCTAGTTACTGGTGGAAATAGTGGCAGCAACAGTATATCCTACCAGTTGTGTTATATGAACACTCTCAAACATTTGCTGTAATCTCAGATTCTTCTTTAGAATTAAGTACCAAGATTTTTGTTTCCTTCCATCTGCCAATTCTTCCTGTACCTGCAGAAGTCTTTCTGGCTTCTGCCAATATCCATTCCTCTTATTTGCCCTTGTCATGGATGGATTCAGGCATTTCACTTGTAAGAAAGGAGCAACAATGCACTTTACTGATATGAAGCAGTGAATTAACAAAGTTCAATGGTAAATGTGACAGTGGTTTAACAAGATTCAATAGCAAGGTACACATATTATTTACTTCATAAAAGACAAGGCCAGACAAAGCTGTCAGGGAGACCTTCCCATTGAGTCATGAGATTCAGAGAGGAAGCCTTTGGCTTCTGAACTTCTTCCCAAAGATGAGTCTAGGTGCACCTGGATCCACTTCTAGTCTCAGTCTTGGTCAATGTTTTATGTCTAAAGGATTACATATGTCTTATCAATGCTTTATATCACTTAGCTAAGATTTCAAAGTTCAGCATGCCAGAGATATTCAAGTTACATATTTCTAAACTACCTTTCTCCATCAAAGCTACATCCACAGTTCCTAGAATAAAGTGAAAACATTGCAGTTTGTTCATTGTCCATTTCAATGTGGAGCTACTCTATTTTTCTTTTTGTTCAGGTACTTTTTAATCCCTATTTGACTGGATGTACGTCAAGAGCTGTAGGCTTTATTAAGTGGGTACCACTATGTGCAACTGAACTTTTTCTCCCTTATGAAAATTTTGCTTTCTTGGTGCTGAATTATAGGTATTCACTGTGTAAAATGTTACCAGCATATATTACAGATGAAACAGTCAGGGTACCATAGTACCATATCAATAAATATATTTGTAATTATGCAGGCACTTCATGATGGCAACAATCTGGAGTTCAGCTCAGAATTAAATCAGTCTAAGGGTAATGGGTTACCTTTGAATTAATTCAGGAGGGTAATTCACGGAATATTTCCCAAACACACAAACCCATTCTGAAAAATGTCATTAACATTTAAGGAGAAATGGCATTTTTATCTGACTGGACTGCTGATTCTGTAGGCTAAGAACTCCTTAAAAAATCATTCAGTCTGTTGAACAGGCACAAAAAGACAAAAATAAACCTTCTTGTGGTAGCCACAAGCCACCACAAGCTTATTTTAACCATGCAGCCTTCCATTCATTAACAACTAACTAAACAACATTTTGAAGCTCTTATAAAGCATGCTTTTCTACTGAATCGTGTTATCAGGTAAATACTGCTTGAGTAAATCTTAGAGGGTGGTTTTGTCCAGCAGAAAATGTACTGTGGTTAGCAATATATTTAGAAGAAAATGAACTTAAAGAGAAGTTCAGATGAACTGAAGCTAGATACATAGCTAAATTATCTGTTTAGCTTTTGCTGGCTATTTTAGTAAAATGGCAATATGTGTCTATATGTTTCCAGCCTCTGACTTATGGATTCATTTAGCTGAGATATTGGGCTAGAGACAAACAGAGGAATTACTTTTGAACATAGGCAGAAATGTTCAGAAGTTTCAATCTTTACATAAACAGATCTAAGTGTTGTTTACCTAATCTGTTTTACACTGTCTACTGAAATTTGTAAATGCAGACAATAGGCTACCTTATCACAAGTCAATATGCTCAGAGGGACTCCTCCATCCTGATGTCCCCTGTGAAAGCTAACTTCAAATTAACTGAAGCTCAGTCTTGCTACTCTGTCAAAATCCAACTACCATAACTACATCTGTGGCAAGCAGTAAATATTCACCTCATACAGATAGATGTAGATGTAGACTTTAAGAATTCACACAGGTTTTTTTTTTGTGTACATCCATATTTCTACTCACACCCATTCACCTGTTTTGCATTGGTACCTTCCGTACAGTGTATTTTGTGCCCCTTAGCCATAAAAGTAGAGATGAGAAATGGGACTATTTGAACCAAATTCATTCCTGGGGCCTTTCGTGTCAAAGCTATAAAAAACCTGACTGTTGTAGCATTAGGGAGGAAAAACTAAGGAAGTCTGAGCTGTAAATTTGTGTCTTTCCTATCATTATCACTATAAGTTAACACAGAGGAAATGAATTTAAAATCAGTTACAAAGAAAAGTAAAAAAACTTCCAAACATATTTAAACAAAATCTGGGCTTTGAAGTACTATACATTTTTTAAAAAATAAAATAGCAATTTAACTAAAACATTCTATATCCTGAAAGTGCCTTTTTCTGACAGGTTTGAAATGTCTTTTTTCAAATTATGATTAATTTCCATGTCAGTGTACTGTCTCAATCAAATCTCTTTTCCCTTTTAAATTCCTTGTTGTAATTGTAATTTTTTATTTTTTATCTGATACTTATGGTATGACAAAATACATAAAAGAATAAATTCCTACATTTCTATGAATATGGTGCTCTCTGGAAAGAAAGAAATAAAAACAAACAAAAAAAACCCGAAACCAACCAAACAAAAAACCAGACAATCAGCTAATTCATGACATAGAGAAAGAAGCTAAGGATCAAAGAAAACATGAGGGAGAAAAGTTTGACCAAAATGTTATGATTGACATTGAAATAGTTATATTTTCTGAAAGACATAGAATATAACATTAAATTTTATATGTGTTTTAGTCAGTAGCTCATTTCCTAGGATAAGACAGGATGCTAAAAAATATAAGGTAACACCAGTAAAAATTTTTATTGTCTATGGAAAGACATTCTCCAATTATTTTCCCTGATGATATACACTCAAAGAGCATGACTCTGGATAAGTCTGAGAATCAAACTTTTCCAACCACAGTTGAAACAAGCATACGGGACTGAAGTAAAACCAGTAAAAATACAATCACTATGAGACATTAGCTAGTTTCATTTCAATGATATGAATTTCATAAAGACCTCATCCTCTAGAATCTTCATCTCTGAGATACCTATTAATTTTTCTTTATTAATTTAATAATGAAATTAGGAGGATAGATTTTATTTAATTAAATATTTATCCCGTTTCTTTTCCTCTGATAACACTGTTAAAAATATGAATCCAGTTCTTCTTATTCCAGATTATTAATTATTTAGTATCTAGCTGAGGGCTGAGATGATAGTCAACCCTTTTTTTTTTTCTAGATAGTTAAACAGTTACCTCACTATATAGGGAACTTCTTCATCTTGTAAATATCTGTAAAAATGAATATCCAGGTCACTGTGTATGAATCATGTATTCAGCTTCCTAAGTTTAAGACTCACCTGAAAAAAGTAGTATGGTCTTCCTGTCACTAGAAGCTACAAATCTCTCTCCCCACACCCCTTCCCTGGGTTTCTGTTTGTACCTTTGCCTGGTTCTAGCTGGGATAGAGTTAATTTTCTTCCTAGTAGCTGGTGCAGTGCTGTGTTTTGGCTTTAGTCTGAGAATAATGCTAATAACACACCTATGTTTTAGGTGTTGCTCAGTAATGCCTATTCTGACCAAGGGCTTTTCAGTCTCTCATGCTCTGGCCAGCGTGCCAGAAGAGCACAAAAAGCCAGGAGGGAGCAGAGACAGGACACCTGATTCAAACTATCCATGGATATTCCATGCCACAGCACATCATGCCCAGCATACAAACTGGGGGACCAATTGCTGTTCGAGAACCAGCTGGGTATTGCTTCTTTACCTTCTTCCTTCCTACTTTTCTAACACAGCAAAGTATTTGCCTCTATGTTTTGAACTCAGTGTTAGTGATTAGTTTGTTATGGTGATGGTGGGTCACCTATCAGGGAGAAGTCTGATTTAGTTGGATTATACCTTTATTGATCAAAGGTTTGTCACCATTCGAGAGCATTGTGTAAACTTAATGGAAACAGACACCAAAACACTTCAATGAGTGATACATGCAGTTTTGCAAATCACACGGCTTCCATGTTCCCCAAGGGAGACGGCATGAGCCAGGAAGAAGGTCAGGGTGGCTGGCCCAAGACATGACATGCATTTGGGTATGCAGAGATCTTTCTGACCCTCTCCTCATGCTCTCTCCTGGGTTTTTCCCCGATACTGTGGAGCCATCGATCATGGGGTTGGGTATGGAGTGCCTGACTCCCAGTGGGGACATGCATAGCCCTGAGACACTTGACACCAACCAAGCTGTAGCCTCTCAAAGGCTCTCCACACCTTTGCAACTGTCCCAGAAACTGATGGTTTTATGCTGCAGGAGGAATTCTCCTCTTGTAACTAGTTGACCTATCACTGCTAGAGGGTTAGCAAATATGCTACAGCAGCTGTCAGCCAGGCCTAAGACATGGCAACCACCACCGCGCTGCAGTACTAAGCTCAAGATGTCATTGATTAGTTTGGTGGCATTGCCACTACCTTCTGCAATTTGTGTTGTGGGTATATTTACCTTTCTATATAGTTTATTAAGACATTCAATCTTACTAATGGGAAATATGCAGATATGACAGCTAAAGTCAGAATTCTACATACATTTGGTTGTTTCTTTCAGTAGCTCAGATCAATATATGAAATTATGAGCCTCGATGACATGAACCCCATAGCTTTTATTTCTAAGGCACTCCGCTGACTTACTGAACAACCTGTATTGCACATATTCAGTTTACAAAGCTTAGGGGTGAAGTCTTGAGAGAAAATATTCTTCACCCCTTCCGGTTTTCTGTGTTCACCTTTTCCTTTGTTCTTTGAGACACTTCGTCTCTCTTTCTTTTTGATGTCACATGAAGAAGGAGGTATATCAAAGAAATGTGAAAACAGACGTGTTGGAAAATTGACAAAGCAGTACTGTGACAAGAAAGTAATACTACTTTTATTCAGTTAATAAGAGATGCTAGGCTCTGCTGTAGATCCAATGATTTAAATTAAGAAAATGTCAAGGACTGGGCTTGGGGCTAAATAGGAGTAACCTAGCTGTTATTCACTGCTCTTCAACACCACACAAAAAGATTTACTGGAATTGTCAGTCACTTCAGAGTACGTGCATGTCTTGTGCAGTGGATGGGTTGGAGTTTAAGGATAATTTTGAACTGTATTGTAGAGAGTTGAAGCAGTTTTTGTGGGTAGGAGCACAAAACTGTTCAACATTAAAACTGCCTAAATTAGTAGATAGGATATATTCATCAAGAAATGGGTGTCTATACTTTCAGTCACCATTTAGAAGTAACTTAACACAGGTGGTGTATTGTGTTGACATATTGCCTTTTCACATCATTAGTTTAACAGCTATGAAGTAGGAAGGAACACACTGTAAATGTATTCTTTATATTTCAGGGTGTGGGTATCTTAAATCTGGATTTATACAGTTTTGTTTTCACAAAGTTTTAAAATAGAAATTCTTACTGAAAGCTATAACAAAACAGCCACTTGTTTAAATTAATTCACAGATTGTACTAAATATATTTCCATTGTAAATTTCTTTGCCATTTTAATGCTGAATTCACTTCGGTTGAAACAATAAAATAATTTTATAGCTTCTTTTACACTGCACTGATATTCACATATGTATTTAACCTTTACAAATATCACCATCTGAAGGTGGGGGAAAAGGTGCTTAAAGCACAGAAAGAAAATTAGGAAGTCACAAAAAGACAGTCATTCGGCAGCACTTGTTCATAATTCTTAATATTCACCTGACAGTCAGACTTGGGATTCATAATTAGCTTTTGTTGATAAGACTCCGTGATGCAGAGAAAAACAAGACATGGATAATTAAACAGGTAAGAGAAGCTGCTTGATTCAGTTGCCTGCAGTTTTGAGATGTGAAATGCACACAAAGGAGTAAAGCATTTTTAATACACATGCTCCTCTCTGAAATAAAAACTAAACAAAAATATACTGAAAGCTGAGATAGGAAAACAAAAACAAAACCACAGAAACTATGAATCTTATTGAATCAAATTCCAAATCTGAAGGTTGTAGCTCATTTGCAAACAAAAGAATTTCAACCTTCATCACTTCCACAGAAGATCATTTATGTTTTGTCCCTTTCATCTTTAAACCTTACATTTAACATTTTCTTTGATTACTCGTGCTTTCACATATTTAGGTATTTGTTTAGTATATTCTCCTAAATATGGTGACATAAATTCATGTTTTTTGTAGATAAACTACAACATG
The DNA here is from genome assembly GCA_009823435.2 of Nymphicus hollandicus. Classification (NCBI taxonomy): domain Eukaryota; kingdom Metazoa; phylum Chordata; class Aves; order Psittaciformes; family Cacatuidae; genus Nymphicus; species Nymphicus hollandicus. Next base: position 21,314 of record WTXV02002479.1, read on the forward strand.
CAGATTTGGTATTTGATTTAAAGAAATTTCAAATTAAAAAGGATTACAACTCCTCATCAGCTGCAGTGTTCCAAGAAACAGTAGTACTGCAGTGTAGATCCATTTTACACTGAGTTGGTACACATTCATAGAAAAGAGCAAATATTCTTGCCTCATTCTATGTTAGGAAGGGTACATATGATGGTAATATTATACATTGTATTCAGTAAATTTGTGAGATCTTACATATTCTACTATCAGTTTTAGTGAAGGGGCTCTATTTGTGCCTTCAGAATTTTACTATTCAGTAAAATAGTATTTATAATTTTATAAATGTAATAAATTTTCCTGGAGATACAATAATTTATGCATTTTTCATCTAGTTTGCTTTGCTATTTTCAGTGAGAATTTGGACTAGATGACTTTCAGAGGTCCCTTCCAACCTAAATTATCCTATAACTCTGTGATTCTCCCATCTTCTAAGACACTGTTTGAAACAAAAATATATGCTGAAAAGGTTGTAAACTGGAATATTCATATGTAAACATTTTATGCATATTACATTTCAAAAAATTTCTATGGCCTTTTCATATCAAATGCAACAAAGATACCGGTAAATATTCTTTAAGTGACAGAAGCATTACTCCCTCTACCTGGCAGATACAATTTTGGGTGAAAAAGGAATGCTTATTTCTAATTCCCTACAGTAGCACTGTTGCTTTTGGCTCAGGTGTTCATAAATTTTTTATTGCTGGAAGCTGATTGGTGTAACCCAGGAGAACAGGTGTAAAGAAAAAACTACTAACTGCTTGCTCCATTTATCCTTCTGTTTGTTCTATTCTGTCAGTGATGGACTTCTGATCTGGCACAGCATGGATGTTTTGCTTTTATACAAGCAAAATGCCATTAAGAGAAAGAGACAGATTAAAAAGAATTTAGGTTCTTAATGCAGGCTTTTGGTAAAATGAGTAGTTCTATCTCAAAATTTTCAAGCACCTTTACATTAAGCTTGAGCCTGAGGCTTGCCAAGGTCTGGAAGATAGGCATTTTTCTTGCTAATTCACTGTGGATAAATTAACATAGTCCAAAAAACAGTCTGAAAATGATGGTTGCTGCCTTCTTTTAGAAGAGTAAGAGAAGGTGTCTCCTTTATTTTCTTTTCCTTTCGTATAAAGAAATTTAGGTACACAGTATTCAGGTGTGCCCTGTCCAGAAATCTGTTGGCTCTTTGCAGACAGGATACATATTGCCCTTCCAGTGAAAGCTGCTTTACAATGCTAGAAAGAACTGAAGGCTGATTCTGGAAAAGAAAAAAAACAACAAACCTGTGGAATAGAGCACAACTGTATAGCATATTATTTACAGCAGGATAAATCCAAGGTTATGAGTCCATAGTGAGCATTATTTCATTGCTTACACATTTGATCAGGGACTAGAATTTAGGTTGCTTTGCCTGTGGGTTAAAAAAAAAAAAAAAAGAGTAGTCAAGATAAATGCCTTCAGTATATTTCCTATTAACAAATTCCAGCTGGCTTCCCACTTGGTATATTGCTTCTAGCTGACTGCAGGAGTGTTCAAAGTGTGTTGCCTGTTGTGACAACCTTTCATACGTACCTATCTCTGCCTATTATTCTCTGGGAAACCTGAACACCTAACTTACAACTCTGGGAACTTCCATTCTAGGAACTATGTTAGATTTACTTTGGGTGCATGCTATATTCAGCAGTTAGGCTAAAGTAGCTTTAGAAACCAAACACACGGTTACCAGGTTCAGCTTAACCATTCTTAACCATTCTTCTGCAATAATCCAAAAATATCTGAAGGTAGTGAAATTACATCATCTTTCTCCATGTTTAAGAGGAGCAATGAAATTTTCTAGAACCTTTTTAAACTTCAGGAGCAAACTGCGGCATAGCTGCCTACTTCAGGTCTATAATTTATATACAGGAATGTTTTTTTTTTCAATAGCAATAGTGTTTGTTAACTGATTGCCACATTCTACCTTCAGAGGCTCTCACCTCTGTTATGGGCACAGCTCATTTGGTAAGCCATCACAATTTTATAGTCCAGAACAACAAATAAAATGGCATTGTTTGGGTTATCAGAGCCCAAAGTAGCAGAACACAATTTTTTTTTAATGTAAATTGTAGCAATTCAGCAATCACTGGAGGGGGAGGAACCATAGCTGTCCAGATGAGTTTTCTGAAATCACAACTTTCCCTCTTTCTGAGTCAGTGCCCTTAGGTAACCTATTAGACTGCAGCAATTTAGCTGACTTATCTGGGACTTAGTCTTCTGAAGTCTTTGCCAGACTGCAAAGGGTTTAGGCAAAAGATTAACGTGTTTTTTGGTTTTTGGGTTTTTCTTGTGTTTGTTTGTTTGTGTTTTGGTTTTGGTTGGTTTTTTGGTTTTTTTTTTTTTTTCAAATTCAGAATCAACATTTTATACCAAGTTTGTATTAGCTAGAAATTTCTTGTGAACTTGTTTGGAATTTTTTTCCTTCCATTTCTAAAAGCATTTTTATCTTAGAAATTCTATCTAATAATTTTTCTTCCTATCTCTTCTGTATTCTAGTGGTTCTAAGCCCCACAACTTTCCAGTTAATTTCCAGATCACAATTGCTACCTTTTTAGTGCTACTATTCATGTAACTATTTGGGGAAAAAACAACCCAGATTTTGCTTCTGATCCCCAAGCTTTTCAGGTGAACTGTACCAAAGCTGCAAGAAAGTGTTCAAGTCCCTAGATTAATTGTATGTGATATTAAACAATTAACAGAAGCCAACCATTTGCATTTTAATAACGTGGTAACCATCTGGTAAATTAATCCATTAATCTTGATTAGCTGGGTATCAGGCTGGATTGTAGAGTTCACTGATGTGTGTATGGTTAAAAAGGAGATTCTAAGTCATGTTTGGAATAATTTTTCCAGCAAAGGACTACAAAGAGTAAGTCAAGCTTGACTAATATGATGTAAGATACTGATCTGTACTCACACTAAGAACAAATTTAAAACTGATAGGTTTAAATAATATGGAGGCTGTTACACAAAATGAGTAGTTGGGTTATCAAGATGAAACTGATACTTTCCATCTACTTTATGATATTAAGATTAAAACCAAAAATGCTTTGCAGAATAAAGTGGAAAATCAGAGGTATATTTGAACATCTCAGTTTTAGTAGGGCGAAATCCAGTTAAAATTAGTCACTGAGTGCAATGCTTGGGAAGTCTATGGGATTAGACTCTGGCTTTGTTCAGGAAAAAGGTCTGGCTGCTGTTGATCTCCCATACAGAATAAATCAAAGCTCCACAGATGAACAAAAGGAAGTGAATTTATAAGTGTGAGGAGATGTATTATTATTATTTACTCCCACAGGCCTTGTTGCTGGATTTCCAATCTTTTTTTATGCATTGCAGTCACAATTGCACAAGCAGAAGTTACAAATTACATAACTTATTTTAAGCTGAAGTCTTTATTGCTGCAGAGGGTAGGTCTTGATGGTGTAACCTTTAGTGCTGCCATTTGATTGTATTTGTCTGCAGTGTTTGCATCTCTGCTTATTATTCTTTCATTGCTGCTTATTATTCTTTCATTGCTGCTTATTATTCTTTCATTGCTGCTTATTTCTCAATTCATTCTCAGAGGAATTACAGGAGCCTCACACTGTTTTCATCACCTCTTAACTGCCCAAAGACAGCAATTTGAGCCCCCATTTTATCATTGATACTGAGTTGAAAACTGAATAAATGGAAAGCAACATTTCCACAGCTTTTTCCCTGAAAAGGTGTTGAGGCTGTTTAGCCCATGACAATAAACAGTAAGTGACCCCTTTCTCTTTATTTCAGCTCACAAGCTTTTCCACCTGATGTCCCCCTTCTTCTCCATCCTGTTGAGGAGGAGGAGTGGTAGAGTATCTGGGTGAGCATCTAGAAGCCAGCCAAGGTCAACTCACCACAAAAGCTTGACATCTAATTTGCTTTATTAATTGCTATGAGTCTCAAACTGGCATTTTCATGGAACCAACTGTTCAAATCCCCGAGTATGCTAACTGGCAGTGGCTACCTGACAATGCGTTATGCTATTTGGAAAGTTAAGATTTTTTTTCTTTTTTTTTTTTTTTAACTATGTGCATCATTGTGCAACTATTGAATTTCACCTGCTTCTGTGCTGTTCAGTTGCATACCCTTTAAAGTCTTCCTGCAGTTTTTTCACACTTGGCTTTTATTCCTGCTACCCCAACTAACTCATTCATCAATACTTTTCTGGGCCTTGCTATTTGCTCGATTTTAGAAGAAATCTTAAACCTATTTAGTTTAATACAGCAAATGTCACAGGACATATCTCTGGAAAGGTCCTAGTGACCCTCTTCCACTTAAAGAAAAGACTGCTTGATCCTTATGATCAAGCAGTTCCTCTCTTTTTACTGATTATTTTTCCCATTGAAGGGCTTTTTCTGTTTTGTCATGTTCACTAATTGTTCACAAATCTTACATATTCTTAAGTCCCTTCAGATTCTTTAATGAGTTTTAATTACAAAAAGGTACCACATAATGTTCTTTAAAAGTAAAATTTAACTTAAAAAAGTTCAGGTGTTACCAGCTTATNNNNCAGCTTATATGTATAAATACGGTAGCAGTTATAGAGAGATTAAATTTTCCTTCAGGTTTTAGCATAGTTGCTTCTTTTTTTTTTTGCAAAATGGAAAAAATGTAAAAGGTAAAGCTTTATCATTATTTTTTCTACTTCATGTTGTTTATTAGTATCCCTTACAAAACAGTAATCACAAAGTTTAGGTTTTTAAGTTTTGAATGCTTTGCACCTAAAAGTAGGGTTGATTATGCAAAGCTTTATGCCCTAGTCTGAAAGACTGAATACAGAGATGAATGATGACATGCTTTGTAACTTAAAAAATGGATGCACTGGAAAATGCAATTTTCTTGAAGTTTTGGAACTGAGGCAGAATTTGAAGATATTTTACTTAATAGACTCTTAGCCAATCACTGTTTTGTTGTTCATATTTTCTTTCTTCTAGAACTATCATAATGATGTCAGAGGATTAAATGTGATTTCGCTTTTGTAAACAGGAGAAAGAGGAAGCAAGATATAAAATGAAAAATGTAATTTCCCTCTTGTCAGATTATAATATTGTGTAATATGCACCCTCTACCCTGAAAAAAATTTCTTTGAATACATTATTTTCAAAGAAAATGTAATGTTATGCAGCATGAAAAATAACACAAAATCTGGAGTGAAATTGAATATACTTGCAGGTAGCTCATTTCAATTTTCACAGCTTATGCACAATGCAATAGTCTGAGAAATTTCTGTGCAGGTTGGAAATAAAATTTTATTCAGTGCATGCCATTCTCTAGTGCCTTTTCTGGCAGAATATTTCAGAGTTTCATATTGTGTTTATTGAACTCGTTATACGGTATCTCTCTTGGGTAACTTTATACTACTATTAGAGAAAGGTCAGCAAGAATGATTCTGACATTGTCTTTTTAGACTACCAAAAAGGATGCTATGACAATTCATACCAGCTGCTGGTCTGTGCCACTGGCCTGTGATGGAATCACAGTTAGGTTGTTGTTATTGTTTATTATTCCTGTTGCAATTTTTCCCCATATTGCTTCTTTACCCTAGTTTCCTATGTCTATTCTCAGTAATATTTAGTTTCTTGCCCTGTTCCTCAGCAGCTTAACGATTTCTCCATCCATTAGTCTTGAATATGTCCAAAAGATGCGATGTTAAATAAATGAGAAACTATGATGAAGGCACAATTTACAGAAAGGCTTACCTTTCCAAGTCATGGTTATTCAGACAAATGCTTCAGCAGATATGGCTGTCCTCTAAAATGTTTTTTCCCTTTCCAATGAATATTACACTTGTAATTGTTTACAAAAATTCAAGCAGACAATAAGATAGGATTCTGCCTCTTTCCAGTTCTGCATTGCATGTAAAAAAACCTTCCCTCAACAAGAGGCAGTTTAATACATTATGTATAAGAAAATGTAGCAAAGTGGAAATTAGTATATATAGGAATGCCTGGCCATGTTAATGGATAGGATTTTACACACCTCAACAGGTAAAGGACTTATTCAACAGAATATTTATTTTTTTTTAATACAGCAAGCGCAAATGCATTTAATTCAGTGGAAATATAGGATGACAGCTACAAATTAATATCAGTTCCAAAACTATTAGTTAAGAAGGCTCCATGGCTATACTTCCCCTGAAGAATTTATGTGGCTACGTTGCCAGCAGTGTGTAAAGGGCTGGCATCTTCCTATCAAATTATTTCCTGACATCTATAAATGTTTTACAGCCATGGTTATGAGGTTTTAGATCATGAGAAGCAACCAGTTTTGTATAACTATGAATTTACTTTTAAAAATAAATTTGTGGTCTTAATTTTTGATTTTGACATAAAATGTTATGCTGGGTTTTTTCCAAGTACTTTTTACTTTTCATCTGAATTTCCTTGTTTTCTGAGATTCTCTTCAGTAATACAAGCATTTTAGCAAGGTGTGCAAAAATCAAATCATTGCTGAATGTTTTTAGTTTTGATTACAAATAAGAGAATATTTAGTTTAGGGAGCTTACCTACTTTCTGAACAACCATTAAAAAATATCTGTAACATATTATAAATGCAAAATAAATCTAAAAGTATCACTCCATTTCAGGGTTCATCAGCATATACAGAAGAGATTTCCTTGCCTTTTATTAGAGCAAGTTATGTAAAACATCTTGAAAAAAAAAAACTGTTATCTTCTTAGCCATGTAGCTTTGCTCTATACAATTATTTTGAAGCTTAATATTTCTCAATTATTTCTTTCCATGGTTACTTCTGTATGACGCACCATTTGAAACAGTTGTGCAAAATTCTCTGGGCAAGTAGTCCAGGCATTCCTTATTGATATAGTAAAAGTCGGAGTTTAACTGCTGGCAAAACAAGATGGCAAAATGCAGTGATACACACTGCATAGTTCACCTGTGAGAAGAAACTGGCCTGATTCTTTCCTATGTTTCCTTGGGAAGATCTGGGGTTAGAAATATATCCACGCTTATAGCTGTTCCTTGTTAGGCTTCTGAGTAGAGGAAAATGTTATAGTGTTTTGATAATAATTTGATAATAATGTTGGAAATATTTGTTGGAAAAAACCTTTCTATTTCTTCCATGCACCCAAACCTCTCAGAAACATTTGCACTGATTTTGATTGCCTTCTTTTAATGTTTTTGGACTGAGCTCAAATATGAAATGTCACCTGGAAGGATTTTGCATGATAATACAGCAGAAGCTGAAAGAGTTTGATTAGAATTAAAGATAAAATTCATCCACATTACATCTTTATTATAACAGACACTGCTGCCTTAGAATATTCTTTAGAACTCAAATGTACCCTCTAAATGTTACATTCAGTACAAACTGCCTATTACTAATTCAATTTGGAGGAAGACTGTTTCCAGTTATGATACTAAAACCTGCAAATGTAAAAGTACAGACATGACTACCTCCATTATAATTAAAATTCATAGGAGGTGGGTTAAACAATTCATATTTTCATTATTTTATTTCCTATAACAATCAGATTATTGTTAGACTTGATGAACATTTTGTACAGTAGAGGGCCTTAAACTACCCTAGAGTTTCCTTTTTTAAGTTACTCACTGAAATATTGCAAATTTGCTTATTTTGTTTTTATTTCATATGTTTTTGAGATAGTAAATCCAAAGCAGGTAAAAAAATTCTTTAAATTTCTCAGTGTATGGGTGGCATTGGTCATGGCCTAGTAGTCATTAGTGGATATACATATTGCTTTCATGCATTGACTCCACAAAGTTCAGGTGACTGTCAGGGTGATTTATTCTATCTGCATTGATTGCTGTTTTATACAGTTTGATGTGGAACAACATTTGTTTAAACATTAGTTATCTGCTGCTTAGTAACAGAATGATTCATTAAGGTGGAATATATCAAGAGAAGGTGACAGCACCTGTGTGTGCTAGAGAAAGTTCTCATTTCTTTTTGAAAGCAAAAAGAACCCTGTTATGCCAAAAAAAGCACAAGGCAGAGCCAGTTTCATCCACACCAGCTGCAGTATTTTGCTTTTAGCCATTCCATTAATATTGTTCAACCATTGTGTTAAACTGTATAAATGGTTAGGGCTCAAATCACTACCTCCATGTCTATAATGTTAAACTGGCCGTGTTCAGGATTGTTATCCAGTGCTGGTGCTATGTGGCATGGAACGGCTGGCATCCATGCTGCTAAGCTCTCTGTTGGGAATGTTCTCTGATCCATGACAACTCTTGAGACACAACCAGAAATATTTGGAGAGAGTGTTAGTTTTTCCAGGCTGAAATAATGACAGGCACTGTTGTAATACCTTGAACATACGCATACACATAAACAAAAAAGTTAAAAAAAAAGAATTGTGTCAGTGCCCAGGAAAATTTCCTGACACTGTTTAATTTACTAATATTGACAGAGCCGAATGGACGTGGTACTTATGGTATTGAATTTTATTGTCCCTGGATCCCAGACTGAGCCTTGCACCCAAGAGTTTAGCTCAAATTTCTCTGTAAATAAGACAAAAGATTAAGTATCCATGAAAACTTACACCAACTAGAAAACTGAGTGGTGGATGCACTGAGTAAGAAAGGCTGAACAGAGTATCATAGAATCACAGAATGGGTTGAAGGGACATTAAAGATCATCTAGTTCCAACAGCCTTCAATGCACAGGGACACCTTCCACTAGATGAGATGCTCAACGACCCAATCAACCTGGTATTGAACACTTCCAAGGAAGGGGTATCCACAACGTCTCTGGGCAACCTCTTCCAGTAGTTCGTCATAGTGAAGAATCTCTTCCTTTCACCTGATCTGAATCTACCCTCTTTGATTTTAAAACCATTTCCCCCTGTTCTGTTGCTACATACCCTTGTAAAAAGTCCCTCTCCAAATCTCTTGTAGACCCCCATAAGGTATTGAAAGGACACAATAAGGTCTCCCCAGAGCCTTCTCTTCTTCAGCCTGAACAAACCCAACTGTCTCATCCTGTCTTCATAGCAGAGATGCTCCAGCCCTCTGATTATCTTTGTGGCCCTCCTCAGGACTGTCATATAGTTCTAAGAACAGAAATAATACTCACTCACTGTTGTAGGTGTCTTTGCTTCATTACTTCCTCCTAGACATCTTCCTAGAGCTAGACATCATGTTTATCTTACAAAGACTGCCCCTTATTTCCCATTTAAAAAACAAGGAATATTAAGGGTGAGAATGACCTGCTCTTAAATACCTGTATCTCCTGTTTTATGTTACAGCCAGAATTTATACTACAGTAGTGATTTCAGAGCCCCATCCTAACCTAAGGAAGTTCAAAACTATATGATTATCTTTAAAAAAAGCACCATAGCTACCAGGTTCTAGAATGGAAAAGTATAGGCACTCTAAAACTTTCTTTCTCAAACTAATAATCCAAAATAGCAATGCAGGAAATAATCAAAAGCTAACTGAGCCAAAAAAAGACACCCCTCATGATTAAGACTTTCACATACAGGGAAGAGGGAGTTATGTCTTCTGGGTTTTTTTCTTTTTTTTTTTTCTTTTCTTTTTTTTTTTAACTAAAAGACATGGGATCAGACCATTTTAAACATTGTAAAACTTTGAACTGGTGAAAGCAAGACAAAGATTTTCCAAAATGTCCTCATTTAGTAGGATTTACTAAATCTCACTTTCACAATACATGCAGATATAGGATGGTATACTATAACTAAAATAATGTTACATTGCTTTCAAATGTTCATGATCTGTTAATGAGAGTTAAAGATATTCAGTGTGGGATGTCATTATGTTAACTACTGTTAAATTTCTGTTGACTCTTCTACTCTGGAATACAGATGAACTATTTCTTGTGTGAGTTTAGTCTTATACAATAGCTCTTGCCTGAGACCTCTTTCTCCATAAGGGAAAGGACAAAGATGACTTATCTGATTTATCAGAGCAGTTCCAGTTCTGTTAAATTGGCCAAAATCCTCATCTGGCCCATAAACCAGAGTATTCTCAATTAAGCCATATTTTGGGATTTTATTTTTTAATGATAGGAATTAACCACAACATAGTGACATAATAGATCTTGTTATATTAAATATCCAGGCAATATCTTTATTTTAGACAAAAGAATAAGAGGAAACCATCTCACAGTACCTGAGCAGACCCTCTCCAGGGTATCCTACTCAGGCCTCCAGCTAGCTTTTTAAGCCAACGATAACTGTGAGGTTCATTTTCCTCAACCCTTCCAAGTTTGTTGTTAGTGCTATACCTGTAGCCTTACTTTATGATAAAATTAAAGATACAGTTGTGTTAAAGATGCAGTAAAGTCAGGTTACACAATGGCTGTATGATGGTACAGGTTATTAAAGAACACAGTAGAAAGTGTGTGCAGTAAAAATAATAATCAGCTTCCACACTTCCTAGATTACTATAGTGTTATATATCATCTGCTTAATGAATTGCCAGATTCAGACCAAGAGCCATGAGTTGTTTGCTCTGGTTTGTTTGTCTGTCCCTCGTGGCAGTTTCTTTAGTCTTTTTTCTTCCCTTTATTTGCTTTACTTTTTGAGCCAAAACAATCAAGGTTATGAATTTATTATGTATATAGTCTATTTCTCATGTATATTTTCTCAAGGTTGCTTGTATTATTTACATGGAGCGAGTCACATTTCAAAAACTGGATAATGCTTATAGTAGTGATACAGGTCTTTCTGAATTATATGTTCTTTAGGTCCATGGTGGCTATCACAGTATAATAGCTTTTGTAGTTTCCATGTTTCCAAGGTTTTACATGTGTCACAGCTGCTAAAATGATTTTTCAGAGAGCTGCTTGGGAATATAAACCAGCTCAGCAACTCTTAGGTGTGTAGATGAATTCTTAAAAAACAGTTTGAAAATGTACTTTGCATGTGTGAAGATAGTTTGAAGATAGCTTACATTCCTGGCTCTGTCTTGAGATTTAGTGATAAAATATGAAACACTATCCTCAGAAGGTTTTATTGAGAAATCTTAAAATAATTAAAAAAAAAACAAACAAAAACCACCAACCAAATTCTGAGAGAAAATAAATGTCTGGAACCTAAGATCAGATGCTTAGGACTACAATAGCAGATGAAGAACTTTTAAAATAATATATATTGTGTTATTTTGAAAGTAAAGTTTTCAGAATTAGACACTTAGATTAGCTAAAAAAATAATTCATAGCTTTATAAGCACAAGAAGGCTACAGCTATTTTCACTGAGTTTGAAAATCTCTACATCATGGCTTGTTTAATACATAATGTTTGTCAAGGGAAGATATCTTATTGTGTCTATTACTTGAGCTACAAAATATATATCTTTTGTAAAAAATATATTTGCATTGTGGTAATGTATTAACTCATTTAGCTGAAACTTTAATAAGTCAAAGAGCTTTGAAATTTCCACAGATAATGAAGGACAAGGTTTGTATATGCTGAATAACTTTTGCATTTAATGTTAATATCTAAGAACCAAGAACTGTTCTATTGCTCAAACTAGTGTAACTGATACTTTCATCAGAAATTATACATAAATACGTATATTTGTATGGTGAGGATTTATTCTTGTTTCTGTTAATGTGTTATAAGCTATTATAAGGTGATTCCCTAGAAGGTGATTGAGAATGCTGTTTTAACCAAGGAATTATTCTTTATTTATTTCTGTAAATTCTTTAAAATAAATTAATGGCAGTTCAATAAAACAATTCTGTTGTCTAATCTGTGTTAATGAGCCCAAATAAATACATAATCTTCAGAAATAAATGAGTAGCATAAGCGCAAACACATACAAATGAGGCAAAGAAAGCATGTAATGAATTATTAAAATGTTGGTCTTTTATTAATTTTGAAGGCTATTTCTATTAAGTATGGT
>WTXV02002483.1:0-14581 GCA_009823435.2 Nymphicus hollandicus
GTATCTGAAGGGGGCCTATAAGGATGCTGGGGAGGAACTCTTCATTAGGGACTGTAGTGATAGGACAAGGGGTAATGAGTTAAAATTTAAACAGGGGAAGTTTAGACTGGATATGAGGAGGAAGTTCTTCACTGTAAGGGTGGTGAGGCACTGGAACAGGTTGCCCAGGGATGTTGTGAATGCTCCATCTCTGGTGGTGTTCAGTGCTGGGTTGAACAGAGTCTTGGGTGATATGGTTTAGTGTGATGTGCCCCTGCCCATGGCAGGGGGGTTGGAACTTGATGATCTTAAGGACCTTTCCAACCCTAACTATTCTATGATTCTGTGATTCTATGATTCCTTAAAACTGTACTAATACCAGGTGAATGAAACACAGCAAAAAAGCTCTGATGGCAAAACATTGACAACTTTCTGGCATCTGCACTAGGGAAACTAGTATGACAATCACAGAAACATGGAAGCACATAATCGCTGAAGTTGAAGGGAATCTCTGGAGATCGTCCAGATGTAGTCCAACCCTCTACTCAAGGTAGGACAACAGAAGCTGGTTGCTTACAGCAATGTCCAGTCAAATTTTTAGTGTCTTCAACAATGGAGACTCCACACTTCTCTCAGCAACCTGTTCCTTTTTTCAATCACCGTCACAGTAAACATGTATTCATGTCTTGCTTGTTCTGGGGAACCTAGCAGTGGATACAACACTCCAGATGTGTCTCACCAGGGCTGAGCAGAGAGGAAGGATCACTTCAATCCCCCTGCTAGCAATGCTTTTCCTGACACAGCCCAGGAAGCTGATGGCCTTCTTCGTTGCAAGGGTGCATTGCTGACTCTTGCCCAGTCTTCTGTCCACCAGCATCCCTAGGGCTTTCCCTGCAAAGCTCCATTCCAGATGGTTGGCCCCAGTGTGTAATAGTACATGGGGTTATTCCTCCCCAGGTGCAGGACATGGCATTTCCATTTGTTGAGCTGCATGAGTTTCCCGTTTATCCCTTTCTCCAGCCTGTAAAGGTCCCTTTATATTGCAGTGCAATGTCCCGGTGTATCAGCCACTGCTCCCAATTTTCTATCATTAACAAATTTGCTGATGATGCTTTCTTCCAGTCCTCAGAAAACTTCCGCAGTCACCATGACCTTTCAAAAATTATTGAGTGGCCTCGTAATTACATCAGCCAACTCCTTCATCTCTTGGGGGTGCATCACATCAGGTCCCATGGGCCAGAGTGAATGGTTTGTTTAAACATCTTTAACCTGATCCTCCTCTACCATGGGTAAAAATTGCTTTCTCTGAACTTCCCCTCTGGTCTCAGGGACCTAGGGTTCCTGAAGGCCTTAGAAAAAAGATGGATGTGAAAGACATGAGCCTTTTCCGTCTTTTGTCTCTAGGTCTCCTGACCCTTTTAGCACTGAGCTCATGTTTTCCCTAGTCTTCCTTTTGCAGATGATATGCCTGTAGAAGCCCTTCTTGCCGTCCTTCATGCTCCACACCAATCTCAACATCAGATATTCCTTGCCTTCCCTAACCCCATTCCTGCATGTTCAGACAGTATCGCTATACTCTTCCCAGGACACCTATCCCTGATTCTAACTCTACTATGCTTCCTTTTCATATTTGATTTTAGTCAGGAGCTCTTTGTTCATCCTTAGAGGCCTCTTGATGCCTTTCTCTGACATCCTGCACATTGGTATGGGTCAATTGTAAGCCTGGAGAAGGTGATCTTTGAAAATCAAGGAGCTTTCCTGGACTCCTCTCCAGGGCCATATCCCATGGGATTCTTCCAAGCAAGTCCCTGAACAGGCCAAAGTCTGCTCTCCAGAGGTCAAGGGTTGTGATTGTGCTTTTTGCCCTATACTCCGCTTTCAGTATCCTGAAAACCATCACTACAGCCAAAGCTGTATCTGACTTTCACATCTCTAGTGATCCTGACTGGAGGACAGTTAAAGTCTCCCATGTGGACCAGAGTCTGCCAATATAAGGTTTCCTCCAGTTGTCTGAGGAAGATCTCATCTATTTCTTCTTTCTGCTCAGGCAGACTGTAAGCAGATGTCCAACACACCACCCTATGTTAGTCTGCCTGCTAATCATGACCCAAGAAGAAAATGGATCACTAGGCACATAACGAGATGAGTAATCTTGAGGAAGAACAAATGTAGATTCTGTAGAAGGAGGTCATGGCCTCATGTTCCATTGGATTTCCCAGTATAAATTGAAATGAGTTTCTAGACTAGACTAATTTTGTTAATAAGTCATTTACTTGGGGTTTTCTGTGGTGCCTTTTTTCAAACAAAGTCCCTGTCAAACTGCTGTGTCATGGGATAAGAAAGCAAGCCCTCTTGCAGATTCTTTTATGCAAAATAGGAAGCAGGATAAGGATAAGAATAAGCTCAAAAGGTGACTCATTTGCATGCTAAAGGAATTTTAGCTGAATCTCTAACTCTTCATCACATTTATAAATGGTCAAATATTGCAAGTTCTCATAAATCTGTAGAAGGTAATAAAAGTAAGATGACAACATCTTATCAAAATTATAAGCTCAGGATAGTAAATAAAAAAGCCAGAAGCAAATGACTGAAGAAAGATATGCTAGAGTTAAGTCACTGAGCAATGCACTGGAAGGTAAATTACTGATAAAGATAAGGCAATGCACATAGGAAAAACAACACTGACTGGATGCATACACATGAAGCATCCTGAAGTAGCTATTACCCCTCATGGAAAAGATATTCGAGTTTTTTAATAGGTTAGATATGATACTCTCGGAAAAGCAATTAAGGTGTTAGTAATTTTTAGAAAAGGAATACTGAACTTAGTAAAAAATACCCCTATATCACAGAATAAATCCACAGTACACTCTAGAAGGGTGTTCTACTTCTGTCACTGAAAGGCTAGGGTAGAACTAGAATAGCTGCAAGAAAAGGAAACAGAAGTATAAAATACCTCACACCAAAAAGGTAAGTCAATAAATAAAAGGTAACTCAAAAACTCTGGACTCTGAAGCCTGGAAAAGAATTGTTTATTGGGAAATAGGGTAAAACTTTACAGAAACATGACTGAAGGGATATAAGGAACAATAATTTATCATTTCTCATTATATAAAAAGCAGAAGACTTCAAATGCAAGTAGCAGGTGGCAATACAGAATAAAAAATAGAATACTTTTACCACATAAATCAGAGGTGAACTGCAATTCATTGGCCCAAGATGCTGAGAATGTTAAAAGTTGACTTTACTTCAGAAGTCAATTGAACATTCATTGAACAGAAATCCATCAGGGGCTTCTAAACAGAAAGTAATGAAATCTAGATTAATCTCTGAGCTGTAGGTTGCTGGAAGCTGGGACAGTATTTGGGAACTACCTCCCCAACCTTCCTTGTTCGAACCATGTCCTTACATGGTTCCTTAGCTGTATGCTATAAGCCATTGTCTGCCTCAGTGAAAATAATTCTCTGCTGAAAGAGATAACACCAGAAAAGCATAGACTGGAAAATTATGGTTGTAAATGAAAGAAAAATCTCAGATTCATCTGACATGGGAGTTAAAGGGAATTAAATATGCATTAGCAATATCAAAAGATGAAAACAAAGAGTATTTTTGAAAACCACACTTTTTTTCCATACCCTAAATTTTCATGAAGCTGTACAAAATCATGTTTGCCCTGTATATTCCGGGAGCACTATCATCAACCAGTTCTCAAAGGTTTTTGTACCCTCAGAAAATAGAGAAAAAGGGGCAAACAAAAAAAATCACCAGAGAATAATATTTTGCCCAGGCCATTTTTGAGACATAGCTCTTGAAATGAGATGGTCTGAGCCTGCTGCACAGAAGATGCACAGATTTAAATCAGGAACACTTTGGTGTGGAAAGGTGTATGAAACATATATGAAACAACCTGAAATCCAAATGCCCTGTATTCTGTATTTCACTAGGTATCTCACATGTCTATGGAAGCAAAGGAGATAGAGGCAGAAGTAAAGAGACAAGACTAAAGGACAGACGTAACATACAGTATCATATTTGAGGATGGTACATTGTTTGACCCTGGAAGGCGGGTATTGAGCTGTAAGTCTGTGATGAACAGAAAAATTGAGAAAGCTCATTTTCTGTAGTAGAAATATACCTTGAAAATGAGTGAGTAAGATGCAGATATTGAAGTCAACCTTCTGTAGCTATAACATATTTTACAAGTTAGGTGGGGTTTTTGCCTCCAAAAAAATGCCAAAGCCATTTTGGATTTTTTTCAACTGCCTGATTTAAATATCCATGTGTCCATCTTGCCTCTGGTCTCCTTCATAGCATTGAGTCTGAAGGGATTTTTTGAGGAAATCTGAGGTGTCCTCAAACAGCTCTGTATAACAGCACTGTACACCTTTTCTCCTTTTTTCTTATATTTTTCAGCTTTGAAGATCAGAGTCTCTTCATCTCCACCAGTAAGTAAATGAAAGTAACATTTCTCTTTGTCTTACAGAAGGCAGCATAATCTTTGCCTTTTGCACTCTTCTGCTAGCATGGACTGCTTCACAGTCCAGGTAGACACTTTTTTCTTCACAGTGGGAAGAGCTCAAAAAGGCAGGAAAAGTTGAACAGCTTCACAAAGCTGTTTGAAACGTGCCTTGCATGTGGAATGCATATTCCTTTGTGGCACATGGGAAAAAGTATTGCAAGTCACAGGATACAGTGGACTCCCGTAAACCAGGTACCTTAACAGATCTGGCTGAGCTCAAGAAATATGGCCTTTGCCTTTCTTGACTTTGTTTCATTATTTCACAGAATAGTTATTTGTCACAAAAGTATGCTCTCTGTGCAAGTATGCAAAGCAGACTGTCATTAAATGTTCAAGGCATAAGCTTACCAGGAGAGCTAAAGAAGCTGGACCCCACCTACTCAGTAGCATGGGCCAGTCACAGAGATGGCCATAGCCCTGCTGCTTGTGGCTGGGTCCGCCACATGCACAGCAATTCCTGATTAGACATGATTTAGATTGTGAGAGATTCAAATTGGCAAATTATTCAAGTCCAGAATGGCCATACAGGTAACACAAATTGTTTCAAGTGAAGTCACAGAATACCATCACTAGATAATAAATCCAAGTGGGGGAGAGAGAAACTATAAGGTAACAGACAAGCATTATGTTTAGTACTCAAATATTCCTCATTTAACAAAGTCTAGATGTAGATAGAACAAGCTTTCCACTCTCACTTCTCCTCCTTCAATTTGGAGGAAGTTGTTTTGTTAATTTTAGGTTTTAGAGCTCTCTCAGACACTCCATAAACAGAAACTAGAAAATGAAGCAATGAAAACACCGCTATTTTCTTTGCTCTGTTACCAGACAGTTATGTCACTGCGAATTTACTTGAGCAGAAATGGCTAATTTTGCCTGGGTCCCCTCCTTGTTCACACACTTATTTTAGTGCTGCCAGTACAGACACTGTCACCAGTTATGACAGAGCTGCTGCAAGAACAGGGCACAATAGCTCATGCTTGTTTCATCTTCTGTCTGACAACCTGTTTCAGTCTCAGTGGTACTAAATCATACACTATCAAAAACAACTTCAGGCTCTGTGAAGCTCAGACATGCTTGGCTTTGCAATGAACAGCCCTTGATATTTCTTAGGGTTTTTTCATTTCTTGATTAGAGTTGTAGGGATTTTTTTTTTCCTAGAAATAAAGGAAGATTTTTGGTCAGGATGATGTTGTCTCATCCCGAGACTCACAGTTTCCACCCTGGATCTCATAAATTTTGCTTAACTCAGAGAACACAAGTATTGACACTGAGTTCTCAGACTCTTGACTGACACCACTATAGTCCACTTTTACCCTACTATATAATTCTCTGTAAGTAGCAAATGCAAGATACTGCAATATACAATATAATAATCAGAGCACAACTTCAGAGCACGAAATCCTGCTTCTCTTATATTTGGAAGCAGTGTCACTGATGTCAGAGAAAATGCTCAAGTGAGATAGCTGAACAGCCCTATCACAGATTATCCAATGAAAATATGTATGCTAGTTTGGAAAGATAAATAATACAGCTTCCTCTATTCACACAGCATTACATTTTTAAAACCACAAGCTTTATACATTCCCTGTACAAGTAACATTAACAACAGCATGTTTCCTTTTTTTAATATCAAAATCACACGCTAAAAAA
Source organism: Nymphicus hollandicus (assembly GCA_009823435.2). NCBI lineage: Eukaryota > Metazoa > Chordata > Aves > Psittaciformes > Cacatuidae > Nymphicus > Nymphicus hollandicus. Next base: position 6,149 of record WTXV02002483.1, read on the forward strand.
TGAACCTTTTTTTTTGTTAGGGTTTCTTCATTTTTGTTACCAAACAAAAGTTATTTCAAAGGCATTTAGAAAGCCATGGTTCCCTGCAAGTGAAAATATGTTTTGTATGCTCTCTTTTCCTACATTTTTAAACTTTGAGTTGCTGGCTTTCACCCAAGATTGCAATTACTGTGTCACAGGTAAGGACCTTAGAATTTCTAGGTACCTGTTTTAAACAAAAACAGATCTTTTTTTTCTTTCTGAAACAAAAAAAAAAACAAAAACAAAAAAAAAAAATCTTATCAGTAACAAAGTGAAATTTTCCTACTTTTCATTAAAGCAGTTCCACAAAATGCAGTCCTAATAATTGTTTACTTTATCATTCATATTAGGGTATGATAAATTAGCATCTAGACTTCTTAAATGACACTAGTCTACATCTGCCCTACATGCACTTAAGTATTATGTAGATGCTCACATAACTTGACTGGGAACAAGCATTACTGGACAATATTAAGTGATTCAACTTATGTGTAAGTTAAAAATGATAAATTATTCACCTTCCATTAGTTCAAGCTGCTGCAAATTTCTAACATAGCCATATACTTTGGGTAAGTACAGGATTTCAGGGCTTTCTTTCTTACACTCATTTATTTGTTGCCTAAGACCAGGACAGGTTTCCTTTCCAGATCTAGATGTGCAATGAAGGCATTAGTATTCTCAGTTGCTTGTCACTGACAGCAGGATGGGTATTGCTGCCTTCATCTCTCCGTGTCTGGAGAGAAGTGCAAATGCAGCCTCACCCTAGTAACTTAAGTCTGCTTTAACCTGCCTTTGCCTGCTCTGTAGAGGGAGCTGTGCATATGATCCCTTCTATTGGATGAGATGCAGGGTGATAACCCTTAGCAAAGTGCAAGGGATAAAAAGGGCACTGGTGTCTCCTGCCAGCATAGATGTTTGCAGTGTCTGCCCTGCCCTAGTAAGAAATTGTGTCAGTATAATTAAAGGCCTTATTTAATACTAAAACAGCTATATTGACAGAAAATATTTAATTTTTACTTTTAATACTAAAAGACAAGATCTTTGAAAAAGAAGTTGGAGTACCCACAAGAAGGAACCAGTTGCTCCAGTTTAACTAACGTGGTACAACTTTCCCTTGGACAAGATTAATTTCTAACTGTCATGCTGACATGTTTTACAAATGCTGCATTTTAAAAATCATTATCTCCTCTTCTAGAAAAGCAGATTTGTAGTGTTAAATATCAGTGATGAATACGTTTGTAGGGTTGATTGGTTGGTTTGGTTTTGATGTAGAGTGTTCAATCTTAAAATTCTGTCTACAACTGTTAAAATTACCCATATATGTAAAGTCACAACACAGCAACATCTGCATCTTCCCCACTTCACACCCAGTTATTTTTGATTCACTTTTGGTGTGAGAACTTTGATTATACCAGCTATGTGTCTCGGTATTATCCAGAACAGACCCCTCAGGAGATGGGCAGTAGCACAAGAACAAAAAACCCCACCAACCAATCACTATTCTTCTCTCACCCATTGCTCAGAAATGCATCCTTTCCTCCATAGCTCTTTTAAAACATTTCGTCAAAGTGCCTCCTGATTTTGCTATGCTTTGGCAGATTTCCCACATTGAATTCACAGAGTTAAGGAGGTAATTTGACCCAAATTACACATTAAATTGAACTCCCAGCATAGTCCAAATTATTAAAACCTACCAACTGGAATCTTCCGAGACCACTGGGGACAAGGAGACATGTCCAGTTTTGCAAAGGGTCCTGATCTCTGTGAGAACACTTTAGGATGTGCTGCAAACAACAAACTGATAATTCCTTTATCTCTAAGTAAAAAGACTAAACAGATTTCCAGTGCTGTGTACAATACTGCATAGCTCTGGTTCCCAACATCATCCAGAGTAGAAGATCTGTCAGACCAAAACTGTGGTTCCTTTCCTGCTTGTGTGCCCAAAATACCTTACCACTGGTACAAAAATATGGGAAAGAGACACTATGAGCATTTGGATCTCAGGTGATAGAGTCAGCTCACAGGGAAGGTCCTGTGTGCTCAGGAGGTAGGCAATGCTCCTGAGGGACAAGCACATGTTTAACAAACACGTTGTGCTTCCTCACTTAAAAAATACTGAATAGAAGAGTGTGACAGCAAGGAAAGGAAATGCATACCTTTTTATTATGTGAAGTCCAGCTGCACACCACATTACAGTGACCTTCTTGGGTTTTCTGTGTTTTGACTGCCTGCTGTCCCATCCACCTCATTTCTCAAAGGTTAATGAAGCTAAACAAGACAGAAACAAAAAGGTCAGCCAACAAAATGCTGATCTATTGACAAAGCCTAAGGAATGCAAAAGTAATGCAGAACTCAAATACTGTTGTTTCTGCATTGGTGATACCATGCTGGGACAAACCCATACACACTTCTTCAGAAAATTTTGCTGGCCATGAATTGAAGTATCTCTCTCTCTCAAGTCCAAAAAGCTGAAGTGATGTATGACACCCCAAAGGCTGAAGTTCTTATTTCATTTTAACTGTGACAGGGTGAAGAATGACAAAGAGGGAACTAGGGATGAAATCAGGAAATTACTCTACCTTTCTATCTAATTGCCCACTCATTGGAGCAGGTGCATGTGAAAGAAGACTAAGGTTTGCCACCCCACTGACCATATCACCTCTGCTCTTCACCTCCAAACTCAGATCTTTCACCAAGGCCATGTAAATGCCTGTTGTCACAGAAACCACTGCTCTCAGAGGTGGCACAAAGTGTATTACAGCTAGAGACTTTTTCTGTAACAAGGTTGAGAGTAGAAGAGGGCAGAAAATCTGTCTCTCAATCCAAGTGACAACCAAGAATAATGCCTAAAGAGCAATTTAGGATCAGAACATTTTTATATTGTAAAAATTTGATCACTCAGGACCCCAACTTTTCATTGGAAATGGCACTTCAGTCACTAGGAAGTAATGTCTGGTCAAAATGAGCAAGAAAAAAAACATCCATTCCTTCCCATCACTATCTGTCTGAGCAGGGAATTAAAGCTGTTATTTTTAATAGGAAGAGGGAGGATTTTATTCGGATTCAGAACTCAAGATTCCTGGAGTTATTTGTTTCAGAAAAAATGCAGACTGTTAGTTTTCACAATATTTTTAAAAAAATCTATTCCTAGCGTTGCAAGCAGACTGGATATTGCTTTAAAATATTCTGCTTTGTTTACCTAACACAGATCTCCACCTTTGACAAGCAACAGTTTAAAAGAAAGCAACAGTTTGCAAAGCCCTTCCTGGACTCCTTCTCTAATTAATAATGAAGCTGAAGAAACTACTATTACTGAAAACTACCAGCAAGTTGTTGTAATTCTGCAGTCCTACAAGATTGTTAGAGCACCAGATTTGGAAGAATAGGCTATAAACAACACACATACCTGCAATAACAATGTGGAGAGCTGATGTGTAAAAAATACCGTAAATTTATGCTTACGATACTGCCCTTTACAGTTAAAAAAGAATTTCTTAAGTTTCCTTAGCAAATGACTTCAGCAGTAAAGCTGAACAGTGAAGGAAGAAGAACAAAAAAGCAAAAAGGAAAATGTGTTTCCTTAGCAAAGTGAATCTCTTTTGTTCTTTGACAAAATTAAAGGATACATTTCATTATCCAGACCATATTACATGCTGGAGGTTAAAAAAAACCAAAACAAAACAACAAAACGAAATAACCAGTATATTTGATTCCAGTAATTACAAAGCATAAAATTGCACTAAAGATATCAAAATACTGACTCAAGTTTTATAGCTCTCTACAATTTTTTTCTGTTTTATTGACTTTTGTAGGGATGGTGAGGCACCAGCACTTGTCACTAGACTGCTAAACAAATAATGTGTCTTCTCTTTGCATGGAACACTGGAAGGAAATTGCTGCCTAGTGTTCCTATTACTTCTCACTTGACATAAATTATGATCCATTTACAATGATGTAAAAGGAGAAATGTCTTGTCTTTGACTGGAAACTTACTTGCTGAATACTCCGGAGCTTTGATTAATGTTTCTGTCTCATTTTGTATGAGAGCTAGGAACCTAAATATAGTTGGTACTTGGTAAATGCATTAGTATAGCGGACAATAATGAGCCGTGGCTGGGAACAACTGAAGGTTTCAAACTGCTCATGGCATAAATAAGACCTGTTACAGTTCTGGAGGCTGAATTATAATGGTAAGTCCTCCATCCTCAGTCATGATGATGATGGAAAAAGCTACTGTATACTCAGAAATTTTGAAAATGGAATACTAAATACAATACTGCACCAGTAATTTTGGTATCTGTCTCTTGTGAATGGGAAGTACTTTACTGAGATATTTATTCTGTGTTAAGTTATTAATAGCTGTTATATTGTCTTGAAAAAAAGCAGATACATGAGAAGGTCAGTGCCCTGGAGGCACTAGCTGGTAGTGATCCTTGCGTCTGGGGACCCCAGGCAGTGCAAACACAGCCCACATTCACAAGGAAGTTTAAGGAATTTCTTGCATTATTTTGCACAACTAGATTTAGGTTAGATATAAGGAAGAAGTTCTTTACTATGAGGTTGCCCAGAGAAGCATGAATGCTCCATCCTAGAAGTGTTCAAGACAAGATTGGACAAGGTCTTAGGTGATATGGTCTAGTGTGAGGCATCCCTCCCTGCCCATGGCAGGGGGGTTGGACCTAGATGGTCTTTAAGGGCCTTTCCAATACACACCATTCCATGATTCTATGAACAATGCAGGGACATCAGTTTCCATACAGAAGCCAGCTATGACAGCAGAAAGAACACAGCAGAGGAAAGGGAGGGTGGTCTATTGTTTTGACTGTTTTGGTTTTTGGAGTTTTTTTTAGAAAAAGTTGGGAACTACTTATTCCTAATACTTATTCAACTACAGTAATACTACTGGCACATTATTAAATCTGTTGGAAGTAAATTTGCTTGCTCTTCTCCAAGTTCCAACACTGTTCTATCTAAGTGACATTTCAAAGTCTAAATCTGAAGGCCCAAACACATACATTTCCCTGTTCCGTGTGACCGGAGATGAAGGTCCATGGAATATAATGTCTGAGGCCAAAGAGTAGGGGTTTACTGTCTAAAATAAAATTTTACTGTATGGAAAAGGGGAAGTGGAGCAGAAGGGACTGAGAAATGGCACCTGGAAGAGATGCAAGGAGCCCATCTAATCCAGCCCTCTGCATGTCTGGTGGTTTTTTTTCGCAAGTGATTTTCCTTAATGTTCACATATTTCCTCATGCACCAGCTTCCTCGCGGGCAAAGTCTATACACTTGTCAATTTTTATAATATATTACTTTTTTAACCAATAAACACACATTTACACCTCTATATATATGCAGGCAAGCACATAAATAAAGATTATAGTAACTATGTATGAAGCAGTAGTTGGATGACACATACAAGAACAAAATTTAAAAGATAAAAAGAACCTCAAGGTTGCTGAAAAGAATGGATGAGGCTATAGTACAAGGTTACATGGCCAGGTCCAGGCAAAAATATTTATCATTTCATAGGTGTTATGTACCAAATGAACCATTAAGGTTATTTAGTCTAAAATTTTACATAACAGAAGTTATAAATGTTACAAAACATTTCCCAGATATTAGTTGAAGCCTTGTAACATAGCTCAGAGGAAGACAAAAAAGGTAACAATGAAATATTTTTCTATTGTTTTAAGGAGATAGACAATGCAATATAGGTCTTACCACATCAGTTACACTGTTATACATTCCTGTATCCTGTCAGAGAAAACTATGAATACAGTTAAAAGACAATTATGCAAAAGCACGTCCATGGGGGAAAAAAATTGTTATTTTCTGCAGGCATTGCAGATTTTCTTTAGGCATCAGTGATTGCATTGTCCAAATAAAAACCTCATCAATATTAAAAAGAAGGCTATATTAATTACACAATAAATTACCTAGTTCTTGTTCATTTGATTAAACATAATGAAAAAATCGAGTCAGTCAGTGAAAATGAGAATGAGGTAAATTAACTGGTTTTAGACATATCTTCTTAGGCATGCCTGTGCCTTTAGAGTATGCAGTGAGGCAAATAGGCAGGTCTGAACCACCACCCTCGGCACAGCCATTCTTAATCCCTCCTTCACCGCAAGTGCAGACTCTTTCTCGTTACAGTTCTTGTAGCTCAGAATTATTCCAGTGTTGAGACCCTAGTAAATTTTGAGGTGACACAACAGATTGTAACACTAACATGTAGCTGCTAAAAATGGAAAAGCTGCAAGTATTTTACTTTTTTCCAATATATCACTATATATTAAAAAGTATTCAAAATCTATATTAAAGCTCAGTCCTTAGAGGGACACTCAGAACACTTGGAATGCATTTGCCTGTAAACAAAGACACTGGGTCTTAATGGAAGAGCGTTTTTCAATTCCTGGTTTGATAATCAAATCGTGGTTTTCAACTTCACTGTGGAGGCTCCAGTTAAAGAACTGGTTTGCTAAATCAATTTTAGGCTCCATTAAGCTCATGGGGGTCCAGTCGTCTCTTCTGAAGCTTGAAGTATGTGCAGCATTTCCCCCTCAAATTATGTTTTGCTAGAATTGGGAGTATTCCACATACCAGAGGATTGAGCTTACTCTTGTTCTGCATGGCCAAACTAGGTTTTTCTATAAAGCTTTAATTTTATTTAAGCTCTCATTAGATTAAAGCAGTACAAATGCTATTGTCTATTTTAGTTTGAGTGTACACAGAGTATTTAAGTTCAATTTAAACTATGCCTCAAACTACCAAAGATTCAGACACCTGGTCAAGTTGACATTGTTAAACAAGTCACTAGTCACAAACTAGGCTGTGACAATCTGCTCCAAGCCTATAGCAAAAGAAAACAGTGCCACTTACTTTAATCTTGTTTACTTGTGACTTAAGTAGACTTAACTCATGACTTGTCATGTCTGAAGAGTGCATAAATGAGCAATTGTCATGGTCAAGTTGACACATGACAGGCTAACTTGTATGTCTATTCCTTAAGTTAATAGGAAATCAATCCTTTTGGGTTTTTTTAATTAAATTTATTTTAAAATTATTCCATTAGTGAAGACAAACAAATCCTTTTTTGTGTTTCCATAGCAATGAGCTAACTGTCATTTCTTCAGGGGGGAATCATAACTTATACACTGATTTAATTAAAAGAAAAAAAAGGAAAGAAAAAATGAATAAATGATTGAATTAAGAGAATGTGCCTCTCATGCAGAAAAACACTGCTTTTCTTCACAATGCACCAGTTTCACATAAACAAACTTATCTTCCTTTTGAAAAAAAATTTGTCTTTGGAACAAGATGCTACAAAATAATTTATGTTTTCATTAAATAGCTATTTAATTTTGGCCTGCTGATCTGCTAAATTTGTGGTTGCATAGTTGGCATAGCTCCGTGAACTTTGAGAGAAGTACTAATTCATAACTGATTAAGAGCCAAGCAATTTCTATTTATCACTTTCATAGTGATTTTTATTTTCTTGCCACTTTCTATCATATAATTTCCTTCCTTTACAGTTCTCAGAAATAATTTTTTTTTCTTACTGAAAAAGAATTCCTTCCAGAGATAAGTAGCTTTCTGGTGCATTTAATTAGTATCAAACAAGAAAACACTGAAAACGTAACCAGTCCCATACATAAAGAAAAAAAAAAGGAAGGAGGGACTATCATAGGTTAATACAGCATGGAAGGTAAATATAAAACTTTAAAACAAATGCAATAAAACATACCCACTGGATTAACATCTGTGATTACATTAACTTAATTTTCCCCAAGCAATTTTATCTCTACTTCCTTTTCCTCATCTCAGCAGTTATTCCCAAATTCTATCCATCTTAAGCCAATCCACAGCAAAGTTTCTGCACTAAGCCAGAAAGGAAAATGGCTTATACTATTGCAGCCCATTAAGAATTATATAGACAGTAGGTTTATTAGAAAGATGTCAAGTTACTGCTGTGTAATTAGAACATCAAAAGCTATGAAAGCCAGAATGTCACATGCCAGATGCCTTTTCTCCAGGATAGCAGTCTGTACCAGGATCAGTACTTCCAGGCCTGCTTTTAGAGAAGTTCTTAGTACCTTGAAAGAACAACTGAACAAAAATTCAGCTTCATATAAGTTATATTCATAAGGCAGCTTCACTGTTTTTCCAATGGATATAGGAAAAAGCCCTTGTCTATATGTAGCTTTATAATGCATGCAGGGGAGCTTTGGGGTTAAATATTTTTATCTATCTTATCATGATTACTAGAGATGAATAAACTAGACTGAAAGACATGTCTTTAAGTTAAATTCCTAACAGAAATTTGTTTTGCTAAATTAACGTCTAAGAGACATTTGGATGAAAGCCCTTTATTCAAAATCTTGATTCTCAGGGAGATTCTAGTACAGTAAAACC
>WTXV02002483.1:14681-30813 GCA_009823435.2 Nymphicus hollandicus
AGGCAGGGGAGATGATTCTGGTACAGTAAAACCTCATTTTGGGCCTATGCCATTGGTTAACTAATGGAAGTCCTTTATCTGCAGGTATATGAGTAAATTTATTCAATTGAATGAATATATTAAAAAATAGAAGAAAAATCAAAACTTTAAAGCTCATTTACTGGAAGATATTGCAGTGACAGATGGTGGAACAACTGAGTGGTACAACTCAGTGAACAACTCCAACTCACATTATGCTGGAGTTGTTCACACTAACGAATTTCAGATAATCTGGTGTTTCATGCATGTGTTCATTGACTTGGTCTTTTTAAAGTCATTAAGGTGGTGAGGACATCATAGGCTTCTTTGTAAAGAACGGTTTAAATACAATTGCTAAGGAGACTTCACAGATGATTTGGGGATTTTGGTAAAGACATTAACTCCAGCTAAGCACTTATAAATTCAAGGAGACTGTCATTTTTGACATTTACAAGTAATTTTGAACAAATTACTTTCTCACAAATTCCAACATACTGGTATTAGTGGAGTTACTTACTCCTGCTGCTAATGGTCTTAAAAGTTTGGAATATTAATGAGAAAATGCAGTTAAGCAAAACACAACCTGAATTAGAAAAAGGCCACAGTAGGGTAATATAGAGTGTATGCTACCATCAGTTATAGTATGCTACAAAAGAACTCTCTGTGAGAAAGGCTACTGGTAAACACGGAGTTACAAAAAATAAATAGAAATTCTACATATCACTATAATGCCCTGCTCTGGTTTTAACCATGTAAATAATTCTTTCTGTACCGATGGGAAAGCTGATCAAAAAAACTATTCCAAATAAGTCAGAAACTGAAACACCTACTTTTTGTCCCTTGAGGACATAACTAAAATAGCAAGAACTTATATAAACAGATTTATAACCACAGAGGCACAAACATACATTCACACTGATTTTACTTACATACACCTAAGTGCACACAAAATAATATTAAGAAGGGCGTTCAGATTTCATGATGCAGTTGCATAGAGTTACTTGTTAATGAGAAGTACCAGATTACTTTTCCTTGTAAAATGTAATCACTCAGCCTTCCTTCATCCTTCTTCCACATAGTGCTGGGTGATCTATAGCAACCTGTACATAATGAAACTTACTGTTTCCCAGTTTGCACTTGGTTGCTGTCCCTTCATCTCAATAGACATTTTTGAAGTCCTAGTGGACCTGTTTCTGTGGTTAACACCTACCAGTGCTAAAGTGGAAGTGCTGCTGAGACCAGCTCCTATTTTAGGGCCAGCAGGTGCACTAGATGGTAGATTTTTCCCCTTCTGTAGCACTAATCTGACACACAAGACAAGTAGTAACCCAGCTGAAGACCTGCTGAAGAGCCACTGAATGCAGATATCTGCAGTCCAGTGACCCCATCACTTTCCATGTCAAAAAAAGCATTCAAAATTGGGCAGGAGAGACTATGTGCGAAAACAATTACCTAGACCCAAATGGGAAAGTAAATTAGCTAGCAATGCTGAACAAAATGATCTAGTAAAATGGAAACTGCAAGTATTGTAATATTATTTAACAATCCAGAAGAGAAGTCTGCATGTCTTTCAAACATTAATGATAGAACCACACAATTCATGAGAGTCATCATCCTCAGTTGAGAGACGGAGGTATATGCTCTGCTCGTGGAATTACGAAGTGGCAGTTTTAGATAGAAGTCAGAAATGGGCCTTAGCTATGAGCCTGGTGCCACTTAACCTAAGGGAGTCAATGGGCCTAAGAAAGCCCTTAAAAAAAAAAGAGAAGGAAATTATGAAAAAAAAAAAAGGCAAGGGAAAGTTGAAATATTAGGCCATCTAGTCAACTTTGAGGTGTCATATTGGTAGGGGTATGATTTTCCCCAAAGAGAAAGACATTTAGAAAGAATAATTAGAAAATGGAGTTAATTCATATTTTGCTCAGGAGTAAAGTAGCCACCTCAAACTGAAAGCCATAGAAATTGAGAATGAAAGAGGGAAAATTCAAGGAAGCTGTTCAGGTTACATTTGACACCTTCTCTACTGTTTACTATGAAGTTCTCAGAACATCTTATATTAACACTATGGAAAGCACAAATTAAATTGTCTTCCAGAGGAAGAATTCATACACTCAGGAGTATTTTTGCTATGTGCATGATGGTCACGCCATATTACGATTGCATCAATTTCTTCTTCGTTAGTACTTTGAAAGATTCCTCTAGTTCCCATATTAGCCCAGGTTCATTAATAGAGGTGATTTCAGTAGTAGGCATCTGCACTTTAATCACACATAACAAAAAATGAATACACTGAGATTTGTATACTACTTAATTATAATCTTTCTGAATGAAGTCTATTATGGTTCCTTATTCAAGTACTAGTGAGTCCAATTATCCTTGTATCATAACAAGCTGCATACCTAGACAATGGCCTTTGCTAGGTTATCATGCTGTTCAATGAAACTTTCATTTTGCAACAGTTACTGAAATATCCAATTTTAGAGGCATCTTAATAGCTATCTTCTGTACACAGTGCACTGATTTTCCACTCTGCAGCTGTCAGATATTTTTTGCAGATAAAATGTCATTAATTCTCAGTAAGTTATGCTGAGTCTAGCTCAGAGAAAACCTCAGCTGGTTTATGTCTTCATACCAATGACCAGAAAAAAGCTGGAAATTTTGAGTTAGTTTCTCTTGGAGTAATGGAGTTTCAAACTCAGTTTAATGGATATTGGAAGAAAAGTATCTTCAAATGAATCTTGAAAACCGAAGTGCTTGAACTGAATATAATTCAAGTGTAGCATCTCCTTCATGCAGGCGTGCCTGGCACCGCAAAATACGCTCTGTCAAGAAAAAGTGCCATGGAGAAGCAATTTGTATATTTTGTATCTGCCTAATTAAGGCAGCGGGAGGAGTGAGAATTCAGACAAATTTTAACTATTCATCAAGTAATGAAACTAAAAGTAATGTAGTTAGTAACCAAGGACCAAAGATAAAAATTACAAACAATAAAAGCTCCCAGGCTGTTAAAATCAAAACAAGATGCATAAATGGCATGATAAGAAACAAAACAGTCCTAAAAAGTAGAAACCACAATACTGGCAAAATGGAGACTTACAGGAGAAAGGCAAAAAAGAAAATTAAAAACACTTCTCCCCTGAAAACTATGTTCTATCATCTTGTTCAGTCTGGTTACCAAAGGGATAATGGAGAAAAAGTGTCTACAGATTTAACTGTGACAAAAAAATCCAAGGATTGACTGGTGTTTTGAGAAAGAACAGTACAAGTGTCTTTGTGGGATCCCATCTTGCTTGAATTTCCATTTTTCTGTTTCATGTTTGAGGAGTTCTTGACAAAAATGTTTTGGTCACCAATAACAATTTTCTCTATGCTGGCTTTTCCACTGATAAAGGCTGCACAAATCAAACTACATCTGCTCAACTCTACTGATAGTAGCACTTCCATGAGTAGCTTTCTGTTTGCATGACAAGTGAACAAAAATGAAAGTAAAGCTGTTGCAGGAGATGATGATACTTTCATTTTTCATAGCATGCAGCCATGCTAAGTTAAATAACTGTGGAAGTGTGTTTAATTTCAGGCTGGTGTTTCCCCAGCATAGTGCTACCAGTGAGTCTGACAGTTCTATGAATACACCAATCATCTTCTTTGCAGACTACAAATGATCAACCTGATCATTTTTAAAAAGTCGGTTGTCTGGGTTTTCATTTTGCATGGTGGGTTGGTTTTTTTACAAAACCCATTTTAAAAGTGTTTCTAGCAAGTAGCATTACATACTTAACCGTGTATCAGAGTAAATTCCACACAGATACATGAAACCACGTTTTTTCACTGAAGTTCAATACTTGTCTGTGAAGGCTGAAAAATTACGAAATTTGCAACAACTGTCAGGACTGTCAGAGATGACAACAGGATGGCATCATGGCTCTACAGGCAGAGGAAAAAAATAAATTAAAAAAAAAAACCCATCAAAGCAAGCTACAGAACTTCCAGCAAATTTATCAGGAGGGCAGCACAGTGAACGCAGAGTATAGATTTTTCTTCTTTGGTTTTTTTTTTTTTCCCCATAGACAAGGAAGTACTCACTGAATAAAAAAAAAAAAAATGTTCTTGATTGCTTTTTGACAGGTACATGTTGCTTATCTAAATAAAACCTTTGTTTGAGACAGGTTAATAAAGAAAAAAAAGCAATGTGTGAAACAGACAGAGACACTGAAATGAGAATTAACATTTTCCTAGGCTGTTTTTCATAGACTCCAAGATAAATTTGTTCTGTTTTTAACAAGACTGTATTTACAGTTCCCAAGATTAACCTCTAAGCAACCAATCAAGTAGCCCTCTATCACCCTGACACAAAAAGATTTGGGAATAGTAATCCTTTGAATAAGAAGATATCAGCATTCAGAAGCATGCGGAGTTATAATAAAAATTTCCACTTGACTTAGTGCATTGTTTCTAATTCTTTGCTTGAAAAATCCCTTTCCACTGCAGAAATAACAATAGTGTCTAGACTTAGTGTGCTTCAACTACATCTGGTGCTTAAATGGCATTGTCCCCAAAATTCCAACTGAAACAACCCAATTTGCTGTAGCTGAATACTTTGCCTAATTTTTTGCAGCTGTATTTACAGACAGAAGCAATTGTGCATATTTCTAACTACATACTCCTTACAGCTTACATGAACAGTCAAACTGCTTTGTTTTATAGCCTGGCAGTTACTATGTAATTTTTCAACAGAAGCTATAGAAGATTGCTAGCACATCACATGCACCACATATCAGTGTGCAGTGTAGCCCTACGTATGCATTTTATGATCCCTCTTTCCACTGTGGGCTGCGAGCAGAGTAGGTGTTGCAGGAAACAATTCTTACTAGTTCTAAATGGGAGGACCACATTTCCAAATACTTTTGTTCCTCTTGCAAGTCATAATATATTATATATTATATACAATATAGTATGTAAATAATAACATAGTATCACAAATAAAATTTGGGACTATCACACATTTACATTTTATATATCATGGATGAAAATTCTTTAAAAATATTTCTTAAAATTTATTTTTATCAAAAATATCCTTCCTTCAGGTATCAGAAGCAATCATACACACTGCAGAAAGAAATCATATATGCCACTTGGGGAACTAAAGGATGCAGAGCTTCTTATGCAGCAATTATAGTGCTCTATTACATGTTCATTTTTCCTGCTGGTGCTATACCTCAACTTAAACTAGCAGGACAAAAACATAAGTGAAATTTTACTTCCTACCACTTTATATTAGACCATTTTGTTATACCTTTCTCCAGACAACAAAAGAAGACAAAACCAGTGTATATCAGATTTATATGACAGCCTGAATTCAGCTTGCAAAAGCACAATCTTCAAACAGTTATTAAAAGGTAAGGAGTAGCTAGAGTTTTGATTGAAATTAACAGGAGTTCCAGGTGCCCTAGATCTTTGAGAGCCATCCTGATTGTGTCCAATTCCTTGGAAAGGTGCAACTACCTTGTGCAACAGAAGGGATCAAATCCTAACACCATTGAATACTGTAGCACAAAGTTGAAACCATTTTCCATCAGTTTCTGTGGCTTCTTCTAGACAGCAGGGGAAAAAAAGTATATATATAAAAATAATATATATATATATATATATATAAAAATTAAAAAAAATATTCAGGGCTCAGGTTGTGGCTATTGAGATGAAAAATAAAACTTACATAGAGCATAACCCCAGAGCAAAAGGAACCTGCTAACTTCTGCAGCAAGCTATTAACCATAGAGGAAAGAGAGTGATGGAAAAACAACATTCCTATGCTACAGAGGTGGAATTACCTGACTTGTTCCTCTCTAGAGTCTAGAAAACACTAGAGCGTGTAAAACAGGATGATGTGATGACACGCTTTTAAAAAGTATGAAAGTTTTATAAAGCTAATGTTATTGTGCTAGTTTTATCAGCTTCTTCATAATTGCAAATAATGTCTTTTTAATTGTTGCATTAAGTCTCACTCAGAACTTTAGAAATTGAAATTACATGGAGTGGAAAGCTCTTAGTAACGTAGTGTTAAACTAACAGCTTTTCTGAAAGATTTGGATCTCTGCTGCTGAAAAAAAAAAAGAAAATAAAATAACCACAAGTGCTGCTTCCATCTTTACATGAAACGTTGAACTGTTTGTTTCTTATGGACAGGCTATGCAGAAATCACAACTGAATTTTATAAAATGGCATGTATTATAAACTGAGAGACATCTCAGGTATTTGGACCACAAACCTGAAATGATTATGAATTATTATGGAAAACACACCCAAAAAAGCTGGATGACTAAAGTATAGAATTTCTATGTCTTCTGTGTCATAACTTTGTAGTATATAAATCACAATTCAAACTACTGCAGCCTTAAGTACAGTTGTTTGCCAACAACTGCAAAAAGGGAGGCAGCAAAGGCAAACACATACTAAAACAAGAACACAAACAAAACAAAAAACTCCACGTCATACATGTAATGGAAACACAAGTTGTAAGTCCATGCGAAATAACACAAGTGCACGAAAACTCCACTTGTACAATGAAGTGCTGATCTGAATGGAGCTACTAGAATGCCATACCAGGGAGACCTTTCCTCTGCGAGTCCCTTTACCATTACTTAATCCACTTCAGTCAATGCATTCTTAGAAAAATGAGTTTTAAAATGTAGCTTTGCATTTGCCCTTAGAGAGGGATTATACAAATCTCACTACAGGGTTGAACTTCACCTAGGAAAAGTTTCTACTCTTTGTGGCAGAAAGAGCCTTGTGAACATGAGTAATTCCTAGCAAGACTCTCATTAATATTCAATCAGTGGTGGTGGAGGGGAACGGGGATCTCTATAAAAGCTTTATTCCCATCAAGACTAATACACAGTAAAAGCAGAGCTTCTAACAATTGCACTGAAAAACTATAGCACATGACTTTTGGTGAGAAAGGGAGGTGCTGAATTTTTGGCAGTATATATCTAGTAGTCCATTTAGAAAAACTCAGGTAATTTATGTCAGGACACACATTTAGGTTGAATGAATTACTAGCTAAATGATTGCAAATGAATGTCAATCATGCCATGTATTGTTTATGGCCTGTGCACTTTTTTCTCATACAGAAATTCCTGGCTGAATAGAAAATTGTAAATCTATTAGTTTCTGTTGTGTGGCTTCTGGCTTACTCTTTTGCACTCAGAAGCTGGGAGCAGCAAAGCAGAAGAGAAAAGCTTCAAAGAGCCAAGGATCTACAGATGTAGGGAGCTTCAGCTGTAACCTGTGGAGCCCCAGACAGCTGTGTATGTTCTGTCTCTTCTTCATGTCTGTTCCAATTTTTAGCTGAAGTATGTCTTGTGACAGATGAAGTATGTCTTACTGGATCCTGAATATTATGGTTTTTCTTTACTACTAAAGGTAGTGGAGAATCAGACCAGTGCTGCAGGATGCAGCTCAACAGACTGGCACATACCTCCAGTGAGACAGCCAGGCAATGTCAGGCTTCAAGAAGATGTTTTGCAAAGCTGGCACATTTATTTTGCAAATAAGAAATGCACCAAAAGCCATGATATCCTCTGCAGCAACAGTACAATCTAGGAAAGCAAAGGATCTGGAAGGGGTTTGCTAAGAACACTATATTTGAGAAGCCTCTCTTCCTGCTAACTTTTCCTTTGGAGCCAAAGCTGACAACATAAACTGTGCTGAAGCCTCAACTATGTAATTGCTGTTACTAAGAAAGTGCTTTGCTCTGCATTATAATCTATAAGAAATTAATAAAGACATTTTCAGCTACCCATTTTTGCTTAAAACTACATAAATTGAATGGAACAGATAAACAAATAATTCTAAGAAAAAGCAATATCATATGTGGCTAACTTCAATTCCTAATCTCGTATATTATCTAACTAGTTGAACATAAAAACAAGCAATTTAAATTGTGCCTTGTCACTTTCACTCCAGCATTTCAGGGACATAAACTGTGTCTCTAGTTACTGAAGAGTACATGAGGATTTGAAATCCAGAGTGAACACTCCATCTTGTGGCAGGTCATTATGTTCCCTGTTGACAAAAATATACTTACAAACCCAAAATTGTATAATTCTGTTAAGACTGTTATATAATTCTGTTAAGCTTGAAAATGTAAAAATAGATACCTTCTCCCAGAAATAACTGCACATATGTATGTGGTGGTAGAAAGCAATTACAATGTGAAATCCCTAATTTGCAGAAACACTTCTCTCCACCAAAAAGAAGACCCAGAACCCACAAACAAACAAAAAACCCCACCAAACAAATTAACAATAAAAGAAAATTCCTACACTATAAAAATAACACAGAATATAGAATTCTGTCATAAATTCTTCAGAGCTTTCATAGAAAATAGAGCAAAATGGAATCACTGGATTAGTTAATCTGTCTTTTTGTATATTATAGGTCCTTAGGTGTTGATCAAAATCTTTAATGCATACACAAAGTAATGTAGCCTTCCAAAATTAAAATTTTTTCTCCAAGAAAAGAATGTGTAGTGCTACCTTAATTCTCCAGAGGTACACTCAGACAGATATCTCCTGATCCACACATAGATAAAATGAAAAAAATCAATTGTCAGACCATTCTCTGGCTCATTTACAAAACCAGCATTGTCCCTTATTCTAAAGAATAAGATAGAAGCCCTGGAACTTACTCGGATCATATCAATATCAAATTATAATACCGAATCACTCCAAGTAATAAGAAAGACAAACAACTCATAAAACTTAACAGTAGTTCTTTGACTATTGGGACCATGGCACCAAAGTATTCTTTTCCTGATAACCATGTGAACAGACAATGACAGTTCTGAAAAGTCCTGGAAAAAAAGTCAATAATAGAAAAAAATTTCCCTGAAACTATTTCATGTCTCTTGGTTGTTACCCTTAAAAGCTGAATGAGATACTGTTCTTTGTAGGTTTAGATTGTTTAAATCTCTTGGTTCTCTAAGAAATCATCATTTTCCTTCAAGAACTTTTGCTTTATCGCCATGAAGTGCTTTAGGAGATGTAACAGGTAATAAACACCAAAAATAACATAGTTTATCCTTCCTGATATCCACTGTGGGAACACATCAGGCTACATCTATATTATTGGAGCCTTATCTGCATTATCAGATTGAAGCTTGTTTTCAGGTTGTCTGCAGTTTGCTCTAGCCATATACCAACTCCATATCAGGGCACATTTGTTTCCATAGAAAAGAACTATACATTTGCAGATTAGATAGGAGCTACAGCATATTGGGAAAAGTGAGTTTGCAGGCATTCTGAATGCCTGCAAGTGCTCTTCCTCTGCTTCTGACTACAGCTAGAACCTTTATCAAAGAAAACATGCATGCCTCAAAGGGAGAAATCGGTCATTAAACACTAATACACTTAACAAAACTCTAAAGAAGCTATCATACTATTGATGTCACCAGTTAACAGCGTATGATCTAGATTCATTTTCAGAATAATACTAAACTGAAAAGTTTATAGAAAGTCTGCTCCCTTGTCTGGACATCTCTTTTCCTTAAGCACACTCTGTCATACTCAGATCAAATGAGATGCATAGAGTACAGCACTGTGCTCACAGACCATCTCTCCTTATCCATGGTGGAACACACAACCAGAATGCACCAGTACAGTAGCAGCCAACTGATTAAACTTGTTTTAGAGGTAAAAAAAGTATGGGTGAATAATCATTGCAAATTGAATCCAACGTTTGGCTCTTTTGTCTTTCATTTTCAAGACCTTATGTAAGGGAAGTACTAAGCTAACAGAAAAGAACATGAAAGTCATCCAGAAGTCTTGCTGCATTAAATTTGTGGTACAGCATATTCCAGCCCATCACATTATGCCATTGTCTTCATGGAGGATTTCAGCTACAAGCAATCCAGGAGGTTCCTTGATCATGTGGAAGACCTTGCAAGTGATAGAGGAACTTCCAAGGAGAAGTGCCACGCCCTTGGGTTGGAGCAATCCCAGGCACAGCTACAGGTTGGGCACAGAAGAGATTCAGAGCAGTCTTGAGGAGAGGGACTTGGGGGTGTTGGTTGATGAGAAACTTAACATGAGCCAGCTTCAGTGTGCGCTTGCAGCCCAGAAAGCCAACTGTATCCTGGGCTGCATCAAAAGAACCATGACCAGCAGGAAAAGGAGGTGATCCTGCCCCTCTACTCTGCTCTCCAACTTGCATTGCTGTGTACAGTTCTGGCATCCTCAACATAAGAAGCTCCAACATGGAGCTGTTGGAACAATTCCAGAGGAGGGCTACGAGGATGATCAGGGGGCTGAAGCACCTACCGTAGAAAGACAGGCTGAGAAAGTTGGGACTGTTCAGCCTGGAGAAGAGAAGGCTGCGTGGAGACCTCATAGCAGCCTTCCAGTATCTGAAGGGTATAATGATGCTGGGGAGGGACTCTTCATCAGGGACTGTAGTGATAGGACAAGGGAGAATGGGTTCAAGCTTAAACAGGGGAAGTTTAGATTGGATATAAGGAAGTTCTTTACTGTGAGGGTGGTGAGGCACTGGAAGAGGTTGTCCAAGGGAGTTGTGAATGCTCCATCCCTGGCAGTATTCAAGACCAGGTTGGACAGAGCTGTGGGCAACAGGGTCTAGTGTAAGGTGTCCCTGCCCATGGCATGATGGTTGGACCTAGATCATCTTAAGGTCCTTTCAACCCTAAGCATTCTATAGTTCTATGACCCCCACCCCAAACCTTGCTGTTTAACATCTAATTGAAGACAAATTATCAAGACAGACAGAAAGAAAAAGAATGTATTTTTTTTCCTTTTTATTTTTTTTCCTCCCTGTATCAAACAAAGTAGATCTTTGAGATTCATTCTAAGTCTTTCATTCCCATTATATCTATGGTCATCTGCCTCTGGCTATACAGCTGTCCCCACCCTTCTAGATACATGCAATTGTGTTTCAGACACTTATGATCTTCAGCTATAGTCATCATGACTGTAGCTCATAGCTAAGAATATCAAGAAATAGCAACTGCCAGTCTTAATTAAATACTGTAACTGTCTACTAAGTGTCAGAGGTCATCATAAATACACAAGACGACTACTCCACTGTGTACAGTGGCTCTCCAAAGAATATTGCTATTCAAAAGCCCTTTTCTGGTATGTACAATCTTCATTGGTTTCAGAACTACTTGATTGATCCCCCAGAATTTGCACTGAAACATTTATTAAAAACTGTAAGAATGGGCATGAAGAGACAGTTTCATTTTTAACATTATATTTATGCCAGGAATCTCATATGAAAAGTATGACAGAACATTTATAACAGAGGCAAGGAGAATGCTATATAATCTGTTTGCGATTAAACCCTCCCCGATATCAGCACTTGGACAAAACTATGAAGTAATATAGAAATCAGTATTCAGTCAAGATTATGAAGTCAGAATGATCAGCTTAACATATTCCCTTGCAGTGAAAAACAGTAGCTTCTTTTTTTGTTTGGTTTTTTTTTTTGCCATTAGATGTTATTCTAAGAGATGAGTAAAAAAAAGAAAGAATCAAGTGGTTCATAACTAATCATTTTTCTCAAACCTATTACTACCCATTATTAGGCCTCTTAAGTTCAGCTGAAAGAGTTACTGAATACTATGAAAAACTAAAGTACAAACAAGTCAAATAACCAACAGAATGTTAAATTCAGTGGTCTACAAGAAAATCACTTCCCTGATTATGTAAAAGATTCCTGGATAAATTAAAACAAAAAAGCTAATTTAGAATTAGAAATAAAAGAACATTTATAAATCTCCAGGAAAAAAGTTTATTTTACTAAGTTTTAAAATCATCAGGATCAGATTACACAGGCAAGCTAATATAAACAGGGTAGCTGTAGGAATTCAAAATTACTTTTTCTGATAAAATCTGATTAAAGATAACCACAGAAATGTTTTCAGAAATGTAAGCAATCTACCACCACTATTTTATCTGCTCTTATCTTGCTTCTACAGACAGGACATTTTTTAACCTAACTGAAACAAAATTAAGCCGGCTTCAGATTACATTCTGACTAACTGAATTCCCTTTCCTCTGTCAATTAGACATAATGCTGTTCCCTTCATGCTCCCTTACTAAACAGCTGATGTTTACAGCCCTAGAGCATGTCACGAATTGGTGCAGGTGAGTCAATTTCTATGTACATAGTCTGAAATGCTGTTGGGGTGAAAAAGGTGCCACATGCATACAATTGCTATGGAATTACATTCTTCATTTGGAGAAGTTGGTGTTTCTGGACTTTATAAAGTTCTCCTCTCCTATATATAACCAGACTTGTTATCCCTTCTATTCACACTCCGTTGCTATTCCAGGCTTACTCAGCACTATTTGTCCATCACACAAAGACTTCGAGAAAATAAACCTGATGCTATGTCTCTTGAGGCCAGTAAGAAACACTACAAAAAAATAATCTAAATTTTATAAATTTATACACTAACAAGTTCTGAAGGAGTTCTAGTTCTCTGAATATTTTCTGCACAAAAAAAGTCTTGCATTGCACATTCATCACAGTAAATGCGAAGTTTTATAGCAATGAGTCAAATCAATAAGGTGCCTTGTCAAAAATACATCTGATCTGGATATCTGGTAGAATTTTAATGGCATCTGCTGCCAAGACAGGAAAGATTAGGAGGTTGTTTGGGATTTTTTGTTGTTTGTTTTTTAAGGTTTCAAATCATAAAATTCATTTTCCTTTTTTAAAGTACAGAATGGTCACTTCATCTAGAAAAGAGTACCCTCCTTGTAACTGCAAGGCCTACAGGTAAAGCCTTTTTCACCTACTTTTCAAGAAGCCTTTGAGGATTTTATCACAAAAGATAAAGGATTTCCTTGTGGTTTATTTTTAAATTATTACTATTGCTCTACAGAAGGACCTCCAGCCACACTGCATATACTATTTGCTGCATATCTATACTGTAAATTGGGAAGAATAGAAAGAGGAAGAAGCTTAGATTGCTATCTGGAACACTAATGAACCTTTCTCTAGTGACACCACATCCCATTTCTGCTGATGTTTTAAAATAGACATTGATAAATTGGAAAGCAATCAGAAGAGAGCAGCAAAAGCTAGTCCAGATTTGAGAAAGCTCTTTTAGATGAAGACTTTCTAAAAAAGTCTGTTCAATGCATTTTAAAGAAGTTTACAGTCCAGAGTAAGCTAATTAGGAGGTGTTTGGCAGCAGAAAGCCTTTTATGTTGGCGAAATGACCCCTCCCCTCCAAAGTCAACTAAGAAGCAGTATGTCAGCATTTCCCCAGTCCCTTTTTTGTGAACTACTATTATGAAAAAAAAAGAGGTAAGAGGCAGGGGTGATAGTGCAGTAGAAGTTTGAGTAGAAGGGGAAAGATGAGAGATGGATCATTTGGTTTAGTGAGAAACGATCTCTAGGCTGAGGCAGGACCCATAGGTGAAGCACTGTATGAGCTCCCATCTGTTGTAAAGGCACAGGTTAGACACAACAGTGAAGCAGCTATTTATTTATTTAACGTTTTTTGCAAAAAACGTGTGTACTAGCAGGTAGGCACACACAGAACTTAGATTTATATTTCCTATCCCATCTGCAATTTCTCTCCCTTGTTTCCCCACTGATTAGGTACTCTGAAGTTTACAGCCTGATGCATTTAATGTACATGCTGACTGTCCCGCCTCTAGTTACATCTCCCCTTACTTGATTTCTTATGCCCCTTCCTTTTATTTACCTCTTCTTATGGTTCAATTTCATAACTCTCTGGCAGACATGTGGTACCCCAACTTACTGTTTAACTACAGAACCAGTTTGCACCAGCCTAGTTTCATAGATTGTACAAAGATAGCATTCTTTTTAACTACCAAGTGTGTCTGTTGCCTAAAGACAAACTTGTCTTTAACCACAGAGTGTGTCCGTTTGAGTCATGGTATTTTAAGCCCTTTGTTTTGTTTCCTTAGTAACTTAGCCCCAGCCCCAATGTCGTGAAGGCCCTAACTCTCTATATTGCGAAACCAAAACATTGCAAAGCCCCAACCCCAATATTGCAAAAACAACAGTTACTCTCACAATATAGAATGATGAATAACTGTTAATTTGTACTAAACTTCTGCTTCCATTATTAAAATAATCCTAGTATTTAACCCAAGGGGAAATAAAATTGCTTATCATCTCCAGCATTCACAAGTCTTTATCCTTTCTTAAAATGCAGTTAAATCACTAATCTGACCTATTTTCTTTTAAATGCTTATGTGCAGGGTACCGCCTATAATAGGACACAATAACTTTTATCCCTTCTTCTCTCTGACCTTCCAGCAGCTTCTTTTTCCTGTAAGCTCACCTTGCCCTGCTTATTCAAAAACTGCCTGTACTTTATCCTTCTGATTTTTTCAGCTCACTATAGGGCCTGACGCTCATTCCAGCTCTGCTGCTGGGCAGAGCAGTAGCTGAGGAGCATCAAAGACACTCAGGACTGTAGAAAAGGAGGGTAGTAAGACACTGTCTGCAAGAGTTAAGAATGAAGTCCAGAGAGTCAAACACGTTGCTGATCAACATCTGCTTTTCATATGTCAGATCATGGAAACTTTAATAACCCAAGTGGAAACATACTAGAAAGCAAGATAACTTTCAAAGACATAAAGGTTGCTGGAAACTGGAGGAGCATATAGGAGGGTAAAGCTCAGATCTCCAGCTCTTGCATAAGTATTCCTTATGATAAAGAGGATACTTGGATGCAATTTTTGGTCTAATTCCATGCAGTCTTTTTTAGGTAGAATCAAGGAAAATACAAAATAAAGCAGGGGAGAGAGATTAAAATAAAACCCATCAACTTGATTTACACATTTCTCATCAGTTTCTTTGACTATCTTTTCTCTTGCATCCTTAATGCTGAATGAGTTCCATACCAGCTAACTAATTTATTCCCTTTTTAATTTCTCAATGCTTTCATGAACACTCACTTCACAGAGCTGCACAGCCTGTGGCTAGAGGGAACCAGTCTTCAGAGGGAACTGATGTAGGCCAAGCTATAGCAGCCATGCTGAGTCTACGCCATGCCACATCAATCATTTACACTTGGAAAGAAATGGAACAGAGATTCAGTACCTGCACTTCGCCAAGTTGGCCATATTTTCTTTTTGTTAAATACATTCTTTTCCCTTTTGGTTCTCATTAAAGATCAAGACAAGTTTATGCAATATGACTGCACACACTTGAGAATCAACAGCGCTCTTTGTCATGAGCCAAAGCAGTACTTCTGTGCTACTATAGTTATGCAGTTACACAAAGGAGAAAATAGAACTTGTTCCTAATCAATTCCTCATCTGTTCTTAATTAGAAGAGCCTGCCTTTATGCAAAACATGTAATTCTGAACTGAATACTTAAATGAGTAGAATGTGTGAAAGTCACTGTAGAAAACTTGATTCTCAGAAGTAACGTTCTAGCTGCTGCTGCCATGCACACCACTGTAGGAAATTCCAAGAGGCCTCTGTCACAAGACACTTCATAACTCAGCATTTACGATTACTCTGGTGCTACAATCATATTTCACAAAGCTAATTTTACACATAAACAATGACACCATTAATCACAAGCTTACACAACTTATTATAGAAAAGGTTATGTCCTTAAACAGTTTTTGCTCCATCACCTATTTTTTAATACCTATTTTCAAAATACCCTTTTTTAAAGTGGTTTCAGAAACCATTATCCTACACCCTTGTCAGATATAACAGCATATCAATGGCCCCAGCGCTGACTCCTGAAAGAATTTATTTCTTATAACTTCTTGAAATAAAAGCCAAACAAACACTAAGATATTTTCCTTTATAAACTTCCAGATTCTGCCATGACTCAGGCAACACTTAGGGTTAGTCTGTTAGGGAATCAAATGTGAATTTGAGCAAATTCCATCTAAAAATTAAAAAAAAAAAAAAATAAATACACTTCTGTTCCTTCATTAAAGGTGACAAAACTGAGTAAGTTGATGTCCTGGGTTCAGCAGTAGCAGTCAATTTTTCTCCTTCTCAGTAGCTGGTGCAGTGCTATGGTTTTGACTTTCAGTCTGGGAACAACGCTGATAACACCGATGTTTTTAGTTGTTGCTAAGTAATGTTT
>WTXV02002490.1:7461-17612 GCA_009823435.2 Nymphicus hollandicus
CAGGTTGGACACAGGGGCTTGGAGCAAGCTGCTCTAGTGGAAGGTGTCCCTGCCCGTGGCAGGGGTTGGAGCTGGATAAGCTTTAAGCTCCCTTCCAACTCACACTGTTCTGTGACTCTGCGATGGGTTTTGGTGTGGATTCTGCTGCTGTGCCATCTGGTCAGAAGGAAGGTGCTCTCTCGGCTGGTGCCTCTCGGTGTTTTGGCAGAGGGCTCCCATCGGAGGGCCTTGCAAGGCCTGCAAAGCCTCCATGCATCGGCCACGTGCAGTGAAGGCTGATCCAAGCCACAGCAAGACAATGGATGTTACCAGGGCTCTGCTGGACACCATCTCCCAAAGGCATTGCAAGAGCTGGGCAGGGGAAGGGGGTCACAGCAAACAGCACTGCTGATGCTTACAGCTGGGTATGGGGTAAATGCCGCAGGAGCTGGTGCTTTGGGGGAGATACTGCATGTACAGTATCCAGGGGCTGAGCCAGCATTGACCACCCAGCCCTGGCCCCGCAGCCTCAGCTAAGCCGCTTGGTCCCAAAGCTGTGCTTGTTTCCATAAGCAGTGAGGTGACACAAGCATGTCCCTGTTCCTGTACCCAGGAACCATGGAGAAACAGCACAAAAAGCAGCTCATCCCCACCCGCTGTGCTGCCTGCATCTGACTGCACCCAGCGGATGAACAGTGATGAGGACCAGGGAAGCCCAGCACCGCTTTTCCCTGTGGCTTAATCCTTCTGTCAACACCAACAGCAGTCCCACCACATCCCTGTGCCCCGGAGGCCGTCACCCATCCCACCTCACCAGCCAGCAACACGTGCAAACTCAGCAGCTAAACACACCTTCAGCTTTAATAAAGCACCTCTTGCTCACAGACACACCCACAGGTACATGTGTGTACAGATATGCATCCCGTATGTGGACACATGTATGCATACGTGTACCCCGAGCTGCTTCACGCAGCGCTGAACGCCACAGGGCTGGGGGGGCTCCCGCAAGCCAACGCTTTTATCTCCAAATCACAGTGTCTGCCTGTTCCTGTAACAGCCACCTCAGCAACAGCCCCCGAGCACCCATGGGCGAGCACCCTGCTCCCGGTGGTGCCATCTCCAGCCCTGCAGCACGGACGTGGCGTGTCCCCATGAGCTGCAGGGGAGCACAGCGTTGTCCCCACGCTGCACCAGGTCCTGGGTGTGAGAAGGGCAGCAGGAGGGCCCTAGGAGCGCAGGGATCGCTGTGCCATCGGCCGGCCACAGACCACCCGAGCCTACAGCGTGACCAGCACCATGGGTCCATGCAGGAGCTGCCCGGCAGCGCCTTTGCAGTCCGCTCCCGGTGTGCATTCAGTCTGGGCAGGTTTAGAGGGGAGCAAACAGCGCTGGGTGCACCCATGGTCCGTGACTGCCCCCAAGCCCGGGGGGCACCGTTACCTGTAGGGCAGCTCCTATGCAGCCTTCTTGTCCCGCGTGGCCAGGAGCTGGGAGATGCAGAAGGGGACGAGGCCGACAGTGGCCAGCGGCACCGCTGCGCTCTTGCAGAACGAGAGGACGTAGAAGAGCAGCTGCATGTGGGAGGGCGGCTTGAAGGCATCAAAGAGGTGCAGGATGAGGAGGGAGGCGGCGGCGCAGCCCAGGCGGAAGGGCAGGCGCTGGCCCTGCTTCCCCCGGCAGCTCTCCAGGTACATGTGGGAGTTGAGAGCCAGCCCCAGCCCAAAGAGGATGCCCAGGTTACGGAGGAGGCTGGCGAAGGGGGTGGTGTCAATGTGGACCCACTCAGGGCGCTTGCACCACTTCTGTGCTTTTTCCAGTGTCCAGAGCAGGTCCACGCCGACCGCCCGCAGCAGCAGGTAGAAGCCCAGAGCGAAGCTGAAGAGGAAGAAGGTGATGCCCGCGTAGCGGCGGAGGCTGGCGTGGTAGATGCAGCGGACGTGCTGGAAGGTCTTGGCCACGGCCATCCCTGCCGGTAAGGAAGCAGGAGAGGAGGCAGTGCCGATCAGTGAGGGATCCCTGCTCCTCAGGGTGCTGGGGCTCCCCAGTGCTCCCACACAGCGCTCACTGCTGCTCACACAAACTGGGTCTGTCCCTCACCCAATAATGACCCTTTCACCCCCAAGCCCGTGTCTTGGGCCATGTTTGTGGTCCCTCCGAGCCCAGCAGTGCCCTGCCTGCCCCACTGGGACTCCTGCCTCAGACAGGGCAGGGACAAAGGCACATCCTGGAGGGCATCCTGCCCGTGAGGAGAAGGGCAGTGACTGCAAAGCCACAGAAGCAGCTCTGCATCAACACCTCACATGCATCTATCAGTCTGTTGCATCCTTCCTGACCAGCGCTACAGGTGCTGTGGGGAAGGGGATGGGGGTCAGAGGCACTCACCTGAGATGACCCCTGCAATGACCTGATGGGGGAAGTGGGCAGCAATGAAGACTCGGGACAGGCAGACACAGACCTGGACTGCCCAGAACCCCATCCACAGCACCGTCCACAGCACCCTGCAAGGGGCAGGCACCCATGTCAGTCCCAGGGCTCTTACACTGCCCAGGTCTGCCCACAGCCCTGGGCCTCGGCTGGCCCTGGAGCACCCCCTGCCCACCACAGGTACTTGCAGCACGCAGCTCACCAGTATTTGAGTGTCTTCAACTGCTTCTTCCCCATGGCAGCGGAGAGGAGGGCCGTCACCATGGTATAATACACGCCTGCTGCACCCATGGCGTGTCCAGAGGGGCTCCCTGGGTGAGAAGAGAGCTCCACATCAGACCCCCCCCATAGAGTGGCATCATCCGCATGGCGCCCAGCACCAGTCCTCCTGCAGCTGCTGCTCCGGAGCTGGGAAAGCTCCTTCCCCACCGAGCGGCTGCCAGCGCATGGGGCTGGAGCAGAGCACGGCCCTGGCACAGGGCTGCAGCCCAGCACAGGCAGGGGTTAGTGCTGAGCCGCCACGTCTGCACTGGGGTCAAGGTCTGCTCCACGCAGGGCCTATCCTGCCTCCCCCACCAGCGGTATCAGCCCTTCCCAGAGAGCCAGGCAGGGTTACAGTGGGCAGGAGCCACAGCCATGGCCATGCCAGCACCTCCCTCCCCATAGGGAGCTGCATGTGCAGGGCCCCTGGCAAGCACCCGCTATCCCAGCCGGGGACCCACCAGGGCCGGTCTCGCAGGTGAGTGGGAACTGCTGGATCTCTGGGGCAGAGGCGTTGCTGTAATAGTCCGTCTCATGGACCCACCAGTATGGCCTTTCCCCAAAGAGGATCCTGCAGAGAAAGAAGAACAGGGGCTGTAGAGGGGTCCTGGGCAGCAGAGCTGGTGGCACAGCTGCAGGTTCTGCTCTGGCCTGGGAGCTGGAAGAGGCAAAGGACCCATGGAATGGTCCAGGGTGTCCCAACAGCTGATTGCTTGGTCCCAATAGCAAGCACTTCCTGTACATGTCCCCATCCCTGGCCCTTGAAAGGGGAGAGCAAGTCAACAAACTGAGAAAGAAGAGTGGTGTCTGCTCCCCCTAAGTCTTTTTCAGGTCAAGAGCAACCGCCTTGTGGTGGCATCAAAGGCAGAGGCCACCCATCCCTGTCACACATGCAGACAAGGGGGCACTGGGCATCCAGGAGGATTTGAGCTGCAGGAAGGCACAGAACTGGGTCCTGCTGCAGGGACAGGGGTGCAGCCCCAGAACCCTGGGATGCTGAAAGGCTGCTGCAGGGATGGCACCCACGGGTACCACATCCCACTGCCAGGCTGGGCCATGGCCTCTGGTCTCTGGTTTACACCCGTGTTGAGGCTGAGAGTGCACATCTGGCCCTCACTGCTCCAGCTGTGCCAACACGCATGGAGGGAGCTGTGGTACGGCGCCACTCACCACTTGAAGACCAGGTTGAGCCAGTCGCCGATCACGGCCACCCAGATGAGCCTGATGCCCACGGACTCGTTGGAGTGGAACCAGATAGGGAAGAGGACAAAGAAAGCGTTCCTGAGGTCGGCAGCGAAGGAGATGAAGAGGAACAAGTCCTGGGAGCCGCGGAAGTGCTCCTGCAGCCAGTGTGTCGCCTGGATGCCTGTGTCGTGCAGGAGGTCCATGCTGGATTCCATCCTCCTGCGTGGCTCAGGCTGTCCCGCGCTGCACCGCGCCGCCGGGGTTTTATACTCTGCAGGGTCGTGTTTGCTGCGGGCAGGTTGCTTGTCCCAGCGCTGATCTTTGGACCCAAAACCACTTTTGCCAAAGGTGCATCACCGAGGGGTTGTTCCAAACATGTTTGGAACAACTTATGTAAAAGGGAAAAACAGGCTCCGGGGCACGTGGAGCGCAGGGTGCTCCGGCACCAGCACCTTAACCCTTCCCCACACTGTGTCCTCCCCGCAGCGCACTGGTGGCTGCCTCACCTGGGGATCCTGCAGCTCCTGCCCTTCCTGACACCCAGTTCAGCTGCTCTCACTGAACTGCGGCGTTTGCTGTTAGCAGGGAGGAGATGCAAGTGCCTGTGCCCTGCGTGAACAGCACCGCGGCGCTGTGATGCATTTCCCATCCCTCTGCCATCACCCCAGCACCACCAGAGCATTGCAGGGATGCCCAGGAGCAAGGACTGGGTCGTGCATGGAGTGGAGGGCCAGGTGCCCGCCACCCCTACATCAGCTGAAACCTCCAACTGATGAAGAGCCGCCTTGCTGCCATGCCAGGCTGGTTGAACCTGGACTCTGTGTAACGGCAACTTTCCAAGCCATGGGGAGCTCCTGGCTGCCAGTGATGTTGTTCTGGTCTCTGGTGTGGGGTTACAGGGTACAAAGAAGGGTCCTTAACCCGCAAATGAGGGAAGGCTTTCCTCCCAGCACTGATGCTCTGGGTTAACCCCCTCCTGCACAGCTGCCCTGTGTGCAGGGATGGAGCTGAGCACACCACTCATCCCATTGCTGCTGCTGCCACAGCAGGGCTGGCACTGCAGCTTCATCACCCTGCTGCTCCCCAGGAGGTGGCAGTGGATGAGTAGCGTGGAGCTATTCCCAGGAGCCTGAGCCCAAATCATCAGCCTGGCCAGAGAACCCTGCTGGGGCATGGACCCGCAGCCCCATGGCAGCACCATGCATGGGGTGCCCCACCAGAGCCTCCCGCAGTGAAAGAGGCGGCTGCCCGTGCTCAGGGGACAGGCGAGAGGCGTTAATGATTAGCAGCCAGTGAAAATACATCACTTATCTCCCCTCCTCGAGAAAGTTCAGGTCAAGATCCTTGAACCGCTCGCTACCCGTGTGCTGCCTGCCATGGCATGGAGCAGGCAGAGGTTGGGCCCAGGCTCTGCACTGCTGCGGGCAGCATCCTGCCCTCTTGCCTGCACAGAGCCCAGGGAGCCACAGGGACTGAACAGGCAAAACCATTGCAAACCTCCCTCCACGGGGTGCAGGCACAAAACCCCAACAAAGCCAAAGTTTGCACAGCAATGGAATTACTCTTGCAAAACAAATTCCCCAACAGCTCATTCCCGGGTCTTCAACCCAGCGCGGCTCCGGCCAGCGCAAAGGAATGCAGCAGACTTGGCTTCCGCATCAAAAACATTGTGAACCAGTCAGCAATAAATTCTCCCTGAGAGATTTCACAGAGGAAAATGGGGGCAAAAGGTGCTGGGGGATGGGGATTTGCAAGTCCCAGCCCCTTGGAAAGAGTCCCTGCAGGAAAACAGGGGCCGTGGCAGGGAGAGGCCACGTCCTCCCCATGGTCCAGCATCAGCCAGGCTGCGCGTGCTGCTTCCCAGTGCCCTGCTCTCCAGGTAGATCCCTGGCCCCAAACTGGCTCCACCTTTCCCATGGGAGGAACAGGGCCAGACTGTGAGTGCTTTATTCCTGTGCTGGGCTCTGTGCGCAGCAGCCAGCCTGGGATCAGGCTCAGCACCCGGAGCTGTGCGCTGCTGCCTCTGGGACACGGTGTCCCCACAATTCCCAAGGCACCGGATGCAGCTACAGGCGATGCTGATGCATGTGGGAGCTATAACACACTGTGCTGCACAGGGGGCCACTGCTCCATCCAGAACATTCCCAGCCGTGGGCAGGCAGCAGGGAGCGAGCTGGGTCACCGCAGCATGGGGCTGCCCGGCCTTGCCTGCGTCAGCGTGCGGGCAGAGTCCAGGCAGCACCGCAAGCACGTGGGCCCGCAGTGGCAGGCAGGGAGCAGCCGCAGGGAGCATCCCGCATGCTCCACCATGCTCCCCCCCCAGGGCCTCACACCGAGCCATGTCCTGAGCTGCACAACGTCCTTAACAGGCCGGCTCCCATGGGATGCTCTGCTGCTGTCAGAGCTGCTCGAGCCCATCGCAGACCCAGCTCCTACAGTGAGGGGACAGAGGGGATGGATGCCCCCCATGCCCCCAGGGACACACGGGCCAGCACTTGGCATCTGCAGCCACACGAGGTTGGAGCTGAACGACCCTCGCCAAGCTCCTCAGTGTCCCCAGCCCAGCCTGGTAGAGCGAGGATGAGCTTCGGACAGTGTGGAATTCTGCGGGGGGCGCGGGAGCAAGGGTCCCCGTGCCGGCGGGGGCTGAGCACACCGGGCAGCAGCCAAGGCCAGAGCCGACGAATGCACCTCGGAACAGCCGTTACACATTAACTCCCTTGTTTGTCCCATATTCCCTGGCAGGAACCTCCAGCCAACACCCCGGGTCCAAGAGCACGGCCAGTGCAGGCAAGCACAGCCCTGCCACGCTCTGCCCTGCGGCCCTTGGACCCCAGGGCTGGGCCAGGACCCCCCGTTACAGCCACCAGTGCCCACAGCAGCAGCAGCAGCGCTGGGCTCTGGCCACCACCACAGAAGCCGCAGCAGCACCCATGCACTACACACCGGTTTGGTCAGAAAAAGCACCCAAGTGCTTGTTTATTGGGGAAGGGGGGACACAGAGCAGCAGCCCAGGGAGTGCCTGACCCACGCTCCTTGTCCTGCAGGCTCCCAGTGAACTGTCCCTGTCCCCAGAGCTTGGCACCACCGCAGCAGCCGCAGCTCAGCATCAGCCCCGGAGCTGCACATCCATGGAGCCGGGGTGGACGCTTTGGGCATCCCGGAGCTGCTGGTTCCATCATGGCTCAGCGTGGACCAAGGCTCCAAGGGGAGCTGCAGCTTTGTGCAGTCCAACACCATCACCCTGTGTGCACTGACCTACCTCGGGGAGGCTGAAGGAGCCCCGGTCTCAGAAGAGGAGAGCAGTTGTGGGCAGCCCACAGCATTCTGGGGGGCATCCTGGGTGCTGTCTATGAGAGGTCACTCCTTGGGGCTGTACTTCTGAGGCTGTGAGCCCACCTTTGGCAGTGCTGCGGGGCTGAAATGAGAACTGAGCTCACCCTGAGCATGCAGCATCCCGGACATGGGGGGGGGGGGCAGTCCTGGCATGGCACCGGAGCCCCTCCAAGGACCCCACACACCGAGGGGCTGGGCAGCGGCAGCCCCTTCCCCATCAGAGTGCACCAGGCAGCGGGGCCAGGCTGAGGTTGAGGAAGCCCCCGTATCGGAAGGGGGGCAGATGGGGGGCACAGGCTGGGGCCGGGCAGGCCAGCGGGTTGGCTCCGCACGTCCCGGGGTCCTGCTCGCTGCTGAAGTAGATGCTGTCGGGTGAGTCCACCGAGGGGTCCTCATCAAAGTAGTTATAAGGCCTCAGGAAAAAGCCGACACCGTTCCCCACAGTCACCGTGTTGGGGATGTCCTCAGCATGGGGGACGTGCAGGAACCCCACCGAGATCCAGGCAACCAGGTCCTGGGTAGGAGGGGAGCCGGGCACCCCGTCAGCCCCAGCGAGTCCCTTTCATCCCATCACCAACCCAGGCTGGCTGCGGGACATGCGGAGCATCCGGCTGGGGCAGTAGCTGGGGCTGCACCCATGGGGTGGGCTCCCCTGGCGCAGGGGACCCCTGCTCACCTCGTTGGTGATGGTCTCGTTGTTGATGAAGTCAGCGAAGGCGACGGTGGGCGTCCAGGGGTCGTTCTGGTTGTAGATGCTGGTGCTGGTGGGCTCCTCCTCCTTCCGGCGGGTGACGGCCAACTGGTACCTGCACAGGGAGCAGAGGGGCTCATCCATGTGGGGCCGGGCAACCACTGCCTGGGGATGGATGCACAGGGGCTGAGCGCATCCCTGCTGTGTGCTGGGGCACCAGCTCTGCCCTGCATCAGGGAGGGAAAACAAGGAGCTGGCAGGGCCCAGCGTGGTGGTGACAGGGAGCAGCCACCGCACCTTCAGATCACTCATTGCCCATGGCTGGGAAACACAACTGTGTCCAGGCACAGACACTGTGATCACTGCCCGGCACCACGTTAACTCCTACAGCCTCCCTTGGAACCTGAACCATCCATTTCACCCTGACAGGAAGCCTGGGCTTACCCCAGGCACTCTCCAAAAGACATCCTTACCTCACGTGAAGATGTCAAGACCTGGGGATGCCAGTGCTCCCCTTGGGAACTTGTCCTACAGCTTGGTTACCAGCACAGGGAACAACACATGCAATTGCTCTAAATTAATCTTATCTAGGGTCAGATTCATGCCTGTGAACTGCTACAAACAGATGTCATTGAGCAACTTTTCCAGGGATTTTCAGAGCCAAAAACTACGTGTTTGGTGTTTATCCCATCCCTGCAGCCTGGCACCGGCCAGGAACGGCAGGATCCAGTGTCCAGCCCTAAACCCACCTGCCCCAGCTGATGGCTCTCTCCATGGGGCTGCTGGTGGGAAGGTGCTCCCCGGGGAAGCTGGTGATCTGGATGCGGTAGCTGCGCGGATGCCCCCACTTATTGGAATTGGGGCTGGCAAAGGAGAGGTAACGGGGCATGGGGGCATTGAGCGGGAACGCCGCCTCATCCTCCCGCTCCAGCCTTTTCCTGCGGAGGTACAGCCGCTCAATGGTGTTCTGCATGCTCCAGGGCTCCTTCATGAGCTTATACCCCATGTCCTGGGTCTCCAGGGAGTTCAGCTGCCCTGTGAATCAGCAAGGAAAACCCTCAGAACCGCAGCCCGCAGCGAACTGCAGCCCCACACAAAGGCACCCAGACCTACCATCGACATCCAGGTCCACCTTGTAGTGCATGTGGTGGAGGTGCATCGTCCCCAGCGTGTGGGGCCCAACCCTGCTGCCGTAGTCAGTGCCTTGGCCATGGAGGAAGGAGGTGCTGATGTAGCCGGTGGCGTGCACCCGGACCTCCACGGCCCCGTTGCCGTGGAACATGAAGTCCCAGATGTAGTCGTAGTTGATGAGGGTGGAGATGGCACGGATGACCAGTGTGGTTTTCCGCAGCCCCCCATAGTACAAGGACTGCGAGTCAGAGAAGTGGCGCCGCAGGGGGAGAGCAGCGTCGTGCTCAAAGATGCACAGTGAGTTTTGGTTGGTTTTAGGGGTATCTGACTCCACCAGGTAGTGCCGGTCCACGTAGGTCGCAGTGGGGGGGCAGTCGAGGCCCCGGACAAGCTCGTAGGCAAACCTGCCGATGCCAAAGCTGCCATCAAGGTAGCGGGTCGACATGCCCCCGGGGCAGTTGGAGCCATACAGGGCTAAGGCTTCCTGGAGGCTCAGCTCATAGACAATCCTTTCCCCACGGTACCTGATGTCAAAGAAGCGCGGGCCAGAGTTGGGGCTCATGCCGAAGGTGATGCTCCAGCCCTGGAAGGTGACGCGGTTGTCCCTGACACTGTAACGGGGACCCTGCGGCTCATAATGCAGCGGACCCGGGGAGCCAGGCTGGTGCCGGGGTCTCATTGAGCCCAGCACCGATTCAGCGCGAGGCTTCTGGATCCTGACAACCTCCAGCAAGTTGGCCACGAACGCTTCCTCCAGATCTCCCACGCTGGCAAAGTACTGGCCGTTATAGAAGACCTGGCGCAGGTGCCAGCGGGAGACATGGAGGTCCCTGTGGTCCACCAGCACCTCCAGCCCCACTGGCGAGAGGTAGTAACCAGAACCAGCCATGCTGTGGAAGAGGACAAACCAGGTCGCGCGGTCACCAGACTTGAAGCCGCGCGGGGCCGTCGTGAGGGTGGTCAGGTCGGTGCCATCAGACTCACAGCATGTGGCGAGGAAGCGCGGTGCCTTTTGCAGCTCCTTCCGGATGAGGATGTTGATATCCGTGTACTCCTTACCGGTAACGGGCCTGCGGTGGTACGGCACCTTCCCCCCGTACCTGCGCACCGTCACGTCCCGGTGATACGCCGGCGTCGGCAGCGG
>WTXV02002492.1:0-12941 GCA_009823435.2 Nymphicus hollandicus
TACCGGCACTGTTCTTATCTCAACCCAGGGGAGTTACATTCTTTCCATTCTCCTCCCCATCCCTCCAGGAGCTGGGGAAGAAGGTGGGGGGGGAGTGAGCGAGCGGCTGGGTGGTTCAGAGTTACCAGCTAGGCTTAAACCACGACACTGAGAATTAGTTACACCACTTATCCCAAAGAGGCAGGTTCATTAGTTATAATTTAATGTGGAAATATCGCTACAGGAGTCACCAGGTGGTGCTGTTCAAAATTCTTATTTTACTGGAGATATTACATCCATTCTTTGAAGAGACACTGTCTTGTTAAGCTCTCTCTCTGGTTTAGATATAATCTTGGAGCAGGATTATGCTGGGAAGAAGTAGCCTTTGTACTTCTACTAAATTTCCTGAGAGAGGCTTCTTCATGTCATACTTACGAACACCTGCACTCCTAGACTTAATTTATAGGAAGCCTTGTTTTCCTTACACTAAGAAAATAAACAGATTTTGCCTCTAAAATACAGAAAAATTACTCCAGGCAACCCAAGCTACAGGATAAAACTGAAGAACAAGATGAAGCCCAAGCTATGTCCTGGACCCAAAAACCAGCAAATTATTTCCACCTGGTTAACAGAATTACCTGGTTAGTTCTGAGGCTCCCTTCTTCATGTGGGATTCCTTTGTACAATAGGCATATTTGGTGGTTATTACATAGAAGAGAGACCATTTCTTGTGGTATGGGCTAAGAATTATTTCCCTTTCAAGAGGCCTTTACATTTTCAGTTCTGACCACAAGTAGCCTAATAGACATCTTCACTGAAGAAAACACAAAACTGAGACCTAAATGGAACTACAAGTTTTCTTAATTCAATATTATGAGCCTAAAAAATTACTCTAGAATCTGGCAAAGGCATGGAAGGCCTTTATTTATGTCCCATTACAATACTTTGAAACAACTTTTTCTGAAGCAACTGATTTTCTTTCTATTCACTAGAAATAGAACCTCAAACAACTAGAGTGGTATGAACATGACATCTGAATGCAGGACCATTGAAATTCTTCTTTGGTATGTTCCATGGTTAATGCAATGTACATGACACCACTAAAAAAAATCCTAAAAAATTCCAACACCTTAGCAAACAAGGGAAATCTTTCAGCAGAGAAAAGCAAAATGCAAAACATCTTCCAGAAGATCCCCTGTTATATATTCATTGCTGCTATTTGAAAAGTGAAGAAGGAATATTTCCTAACGAAACATTCATATGAATTTTATATGGGCAATTCATTTCCACACTCAGCTGATTCTGGGTAGAATACTGTTGGTTTTGCATTGGGTAGAATGAGGTCTACCTTAAGCCAGTTCCCAAATAGTACAATTTCCTTCAAAGCTAAAGCAATCTTTTTGGCAGAGAGCTTTGCCTTCAGAAGATGTCAAGATAAAGTCATCAAAAAGAAAAAGTAAAATATCCTATGACTATAGCATGTGCCTCTCTATGTTCCATTTTTAAAATACTTGTACCATGCTAGCAGCCACAGATTCTGTTCCAGAAAATAGAAAATGAGAGTTCTTACCCCAGAGTCTGCTAGCAGCATAAAAAGGAAAAAAAGAACAAAATGCCTATTCTCTGATACCAGGATGTCTGTAAAAGAATTTTTAAGAGTGCATCACAGGAAAAGCCGATTCAGATTCAATTAGCAAATGCCAACCTCCTGACAGCAGTCATATTACTCCCATGTAAAGTGCCACAGGATCTTTCAAGGCTTAAGATGAAAGGTCAAGGATTTAACTGCACATTCGCTAGACATGAATGTGCAATATAAAAAGGTAGGGAAAAAATATGCAATCATCCCTGCACAGCATCCAAAGCCTTTTGTTAATTCATAACATCACAACATTTCAGGTCTGGTATCTGTTGGTCCCCACTGGAAATATTTACAGATCCTGAAAAGCATCATGTTTGCAAGAACTCCCTTTTTGTATCATTAAAGATATGAGCACAGAGTTACCTCTGTGCATATGCTATCTCAGCCACGCTTCCAAGCACGACCTTTCTGCCTTGGCAATGGCACTATCATTCCCCATCTTATGCCAACAACAGGAGTCTGGGGCTGCTTCAGATTTAGGAAACTCCAGAGGAGCCTAAAAGCCTTCTGGAGCAGAGGGAAAGATTTTTCTATTATTATTATTTAAAATTTTATTACAACTACGCAAGGGAACAAAAATGAAAAAAAAAAAATCAACTAATTTATTTCCTAAGGTATTCTTTTTTTGACCATACACAACTCACTGCCTTTTTACACAGTTTCCCCCACCTGCTCACTACTGGCATTTAATTAATGTACTTCACAGTCTGCTGCTTGTACTACTCAGCAAGTCATGGTTTTGCTTTAAACCTCAGCTCACTCAGCTCTCTGCCGCCTCTTTTTCATGCCAACAGCAGCTTTTTTCTTTCCACTTAACCTCATTTAGGCCAATTTCAACAGTAACATGCTCAGACGTTAAGAAATCCAACTGTTAAGTAGACCTGAAAAACAGGTGTCATTAAAATCACACCTGAATTAATGCCTCCAGCAATAAATGCTTTAGAAAACGATAGGTCATCTTCATTTTCACACTATACCAAAGCAAACTTTCAGCCCACTACTTTGCTGATTTTTGAAAAACCAGATCTATAGATAAATACATACAACACTAGACTGTAAGAATTAACTCCTGAATGATCAGTGGGAAGTTAGAACAGCAGTTTCCATTGAGAGAAGTGCTAGGGAACACGTCCTTTACAAAACCTTTTCCAGCAGGTCAATTTTCAAAACAAGACCTAGTAAGAGCCTTCTGTAGGAACAACTGTTGTCCTACCTCCTACCTGACAATAAATAACTTCTGATGGCACAAAAAAGCTTAAGGGCCCAATATTGAAGATCCCCAAATCCTGAAAATAAAAAAGGAGGTTGGTCTGTTCTTGGCTGAAAACACTCAAGCCACAAATGGAAGACAATAATCTAGCCCACAACTAGGGGCTGTCCCTGACTGAGGAGCTGTAAGTCTTTTCAGTGGTTATAGTCTGTGAGAAAACAAGAATAGCCCTTTATGGCAAAGCACTAAAGCAGTACATACTTCTCCTTTTACTCTTTACAATCCTGGTTCACCAAATTACTTCCTCAGGAGTGCAAACAGTGTAGGCTTCTGACTACACTGGAATAACAGGGGTAATTAGGTACCTTGGTATCATCCCATACTTTCAGACCCTTATATGGTCTACAGAATAAAGTCAAAACCACGTTACAAGAGGTGTGATGTAGAAGTATTGATCAGGTGGCGATACTTGCTGGTGCATACCCAACCTTTAAAAGAAGTACACATCACAAATACATGAAAAGAATCCTCCTAGCACTACCTCTCCATCCTAAGCAAAAGCACAGCCCACAAGCTCTGTAACCTAAAATGCTGATTTTAATAGTACTCTTGAGGATAATTAATAGCAGAAAGCACTTAAATACTCTTTGAAGCCTTCATTTGTAACACCATAAAGAGTAGCACACAGTATTGTATAGATACTGTTTTCCTTCCATTTTAAACAAAATTAATCCCCAAGCTTCTCTTAAGAGGCTCTCAGTGCAATTATCAATCATGCTCACATGTGGATCAGCTTCAAAGCTGTCATTACATGTGCTAATTTCAAGTATTGATCTAACAATTTACATAGCCTACTCTGGCACTTAGCTCAGTTTTCAGTTCTTATGATACCTCCTGGAAACTGAGTGAAGAATAACTCTTTGCTATGACTTTAGAGCACACAACACAGGATCCAATATTTAAACTCTTATGGCAATAAAAACAAAAGCTTAAGCTTTCTTTGTGTTGGCAGAGCCACACCGATGCTGGCACCTGAGCATAACTGTAGAGGGCAACTACAGCTCTATTATTTTTCCTCTCAAACCAAATTATGAACAGAGTCATTCTATGTTCTCCATCCACCTATCTTCTCTGCAGTTCTCCAAAATATGTTAGTATGCAATTTAAGTATTGATTCTGCAAGGTTTGTGAAATTCATGTTACTTCAGGCAACAGAGAGGGAAACAAAAAACTAACCCAGAAAACAAGGCAATGATCATGTTTCCTTCTCCCTCCCTTCAAAGCAACCCCCAAAGTGAATAGTCCCAAAGAAATCAAACTCAAGAAGCGTTCCATCAAACCAGAAATCCCCTCAAAAATCTTCTCACCAAGCTATGAATATCTACCCATAACACACATAAGGAAGCTCCTGAGGAGCAGGGAAGAATAGAGAAACAAGAACCCCTGAGAAAGAACAGATTCAAACAGAAGTCAGAAGATTAATTTGACCAAGAGTGCTATGAAGCAACTCAGAATCTGTCCTCTCTACCTGCTCCCCCAAAATGTAAGAGAGAAGGTCAGAATTACCAACATGAAAATTAAACAGGGGGCTACACATCAGACTTCATGATATGATCGCTTCTTGAACTCTCCTCAACTCAAAATCCTTCTTGCGCCATAGGAGTCTTTTAAGGCAAACACTCAGCCAGGTACACACCGATTTAAATTAACATGCGTGAGGGAAAAAAGCAGTTGTCAGCATCAAACATACTATTCGTGAATCTATCAGGGAGTGAGCCTCTCGACACCAAGTTTTCAATTTAAGAACATGAGTCTCAAGGAATAGGAGGGAGTGTCTGTTTCCTAAGCAGTCTGAATCAAGAGATTAGATACAGTGACTCACAAAACACACTTACTGTTTTCTTTCAAACTTAACTCCAAATAGCCCACCTGTACAAAGAGATTCAATACACTTTTGTGTTGTCTTCTAACACCACAGAAACATGTTGTGACTGAATCTTTACCACAAGTTGATAGTTATTAGAAGTTTTGACTTCTCCAGAAGATGCAAAATAAATTGTCAGAGTACACTGCAAAACTAAAGTTTAACAAACAAAAAGTTTAAGAAAAATAAACAAACCCCAAATTTACCCACAGTCAGACAATGGCAACCTGAATACTCATAGATGGTTTTCTACTCCACAGCAAAAAAACAGAAGTAGAAATGGCACATCAATACTGGCACATACACAATAGGTTCGTTTCCAAGCAACATAATTTATGCCTCAATTATGATACCAACAAATGTTCAAATCAGAACAGCTCCACCCCTGCTGAAAACACTGTTAAACACTTTTTGTATATTTGAAGCATTTATCCTGTCACTTAAGAAACTGTCTTTGCTAAGGAGTTTTAGATCTATGCAGAAGTCGTGATAATCAAGTTACTGAAATTGAGCACTCTTTTCTACCAGTAAATGCAAAAAGACAATTGAGTTTCCAAGCAACAATTCTGCTACTGAGACTCACAGATGCTAGAGCAGGAGGGAAGAGAAATTGCAAGATTCAACAGATGGTAATAGAAAACCCCTACTTAACCAGCCATACACTGTATTTTTTTGTGTAAAGGTAAAGCAGAGCTGAAGATCTATTTTATATATCATCCAAGAACCTGTTTGTTTGGAATTTGTTTGTTAGTTTGTTTTTACCCCTTGGAAGTGTTCTCTGCACTGTAGAGGTGCTAGACTGCCATGCCCCCAGACCAACATCTTTTCTATTTGTGGGAAGGGTTTCATCTGGACAAAAGTTCTGGACTTCATCTGGACAGGCTAGTTCCCTGACATGGCCTACCTTACCAAAGGAACACACCCTTTAGGGATGGGGTACTCCAGCATCCAAACTGAACTTTTCTAGTGTATTCATGGGCTGACTGCATGGTTTCTCCAAGATGGAGCTATCTGTGAGGTCTCTTAAAATCTTCTTCTCCACCAGACATGCCAACAATGCATGACTTGACTCCACAGCTCAGTCCAACTACCTCAGCTGCCCCATCCTCCTGCTTCTGTAAGACTACAGGCTTTTTCCTGCAGTAGCAGCTATTCTCCCCCATCTCCAAGGCTATCTACGGCTTCTTCTTAAACACTCCAACACTAGCAATCTTCCGGTTATGATCAGTGTTTGACCCTGGCACTGTGGATGACTGGTCCTCCTTAAGCACCTAGCAACGCTTCCATACTGAGCATGCTCTTTGACAAACTCCCTCACTTCTCCAGTACTTTTCAAGCAGAAAGCTTGATATGCAAAAGCATCCTTCCTGTCTTTCCAAAGCATTTCTGGTTCTCTTTTAAGTCTCTGGTTTGCATGCTGTCTGCCATTTGCCACTAAAATGTGTCCTTGTTGAACTGAGGACAAGCAGTCAGGAGCACAGGCTTTGCATTCTTCAGCTCAGCCCAGTCACAGGCTATAGAGGTGGATGGAAATCTAGGGTAAGATTGCAAAGGCCAATTTTGCTCTAATGCTAAAATGAGCACAGAGATCATTTCTTCTGTCCAACAGATTGAAAAAGCAAATAAGATGCATAATCAGAAGAGGGAGGGCTTGCTTTATAACATACTCCATCTACATAGCTTCGAAAAGCTGATAAGCATTGTAAATAATCAGTCTCCTGGGGAAGATGGGAAGAGAAATACCCCTTCTCCCCAAACACTTCTTCCCTTTTCTGAAAAGAGAAATTTCATCTTAATGTTGAGTACTCTTAACCTGTTAAGCAAGAGATTGAAATCAACAAAATGTTGTTGATTTTATGTGGGCCAAGATGCCACAGAACACTCAATCTAGTTTTACGGTCTCTCAGCCAGCTGGAGTGAACATTTCTATGCAGAGCTTTGCAGCAAAAAGGCAATAATTGTCCATTATCTATCAGGTAATGATGACTACATTTTTAACCAAACAGCAGTTTTCTCATTTTGAAATCATGTTGTAGAGTTTAGCTTTTTCCTATTGCTTAACTTTAGAGCAACTACTGCTGATATGAATGATCTCCCAAACACAGGGATTTTGCAGTAGGGTGGAGGTAGCACCAGCTACACCTACCAGCTCTTCCTATAGACTAGGTATGGAAAAAAACCCCAAAACAAACCAAGACTCAGTCACAAACACTGCTTTCCCTTATTTCAAAGAGAGATATAATGGGTATGCCAGTATCTCTTAAAATCTCCTTCTTCCCTCCCATTTTACACTTTTGCTATGCTTTTTGAATGAAACCAGAAGTTGTAACAGAACTGCAAGGATATGCAAAGGACATTAAGTCAGACCTCCCAGGAGGAACTATACAGACTTTAGACACAAATACATAGTCTTTACTTCTGGCAATTACAGCTTTAGACCTCAGGTTTGCCTCACACTTACGTAGACTCTTCCTCCTCAAAAATCAATAGGAGAACACAACGCAGAGACTAAGACAATAAGCCTACAAAATATTCATAGTAAATAAGGTGGGATAGGGTTATTTTTTCCTTAGTTTTCTTCCACACACTCCCACCTTTTCCTGTTTTAGAGGGGAAAAAGACCTTGAAGGGATGAAACAATTATTAACACCCTCCAAGTTTTAGCTTTTCTCTGTTTTGGTATAAGAGAAGCAGCGTTAGTTTAAAACCTGACTAAAAGGTGGTGGGAAAGAAGGTACGTACTATAACTCTGCTCACAGCCAAGCAAACTAAACAGGATTTGAATTCTCTGCATTTAAATATGAAATAACTAAAAAACCCACTAGGAGAAGGTCATTTGCTGACAGAGATTGTAGATAGCAGGTGTTAAACTACCTACTGTACATTGCCTGATAAATACAGATGTATTGAGAATTACCTTCCAAAAAATAATAACCCAATAAAAGAATGGAATTCAAACTGACTCACTGGGGAATGATGTAAATTAGCCAAGATAACATTTCACTAATCATAGCTCTTTCTAGACAGACTGGCTAGAGGATGTTTGCTCAGCATGTCTTCAAAACTACATTAACCTAGAGCTAATATGAGACTCATTTTTACAAACACTATATTTAGATAAGCATGTTAAAAATAATAAAAACTAAAAATAAAATACACACAGGATCCCTGCAAATGAACAGGTAATACCTGTTTATTATTCATGGTGTCCAATTACAGAGTCCATTCCAAGTTCATTCTTACTGCACACACACAAAAATCCTAAAAAAAACACGTTTGCTAAATCCACTCCTACAGGTAGAGAGGGAGAAAAGACAGTGTATCAAATACACCCACAATGTACTTGTCACCATATTTGTTTGCTAAATGGTTATTATTGTGATAATACCCCTTTCAGGTTCTCACTCACTCTGACAACATAGTTCACAGCACTGCCCTAATGAAAACAACTTGTTTGATGCCTAAACCAGATAAACATATGGATAAGCTCCTATTCCTGCTTGTGGATAAAAATGCTACAGCTAGGTGGATATAAATTGTAATGCACAGGTATAACCCATCACAGAGAAAGCTACATCTCAAAAGTGACAATAAAGGGACATCCATCAGGACTCAAGGCATGGGGTTGTCTATTTTTTAAAGGAGTAAGGGAAGAAAAGGAGGCATTTGGAGAAAGCAGTTGTTTTTGGTTTTATAAACACATGCAGATTACTCCTGCAACGCCCTTCAGTAAGAGATCACTAACAAGAACCTCTTTTCTCTAAAAGAGGCAGTGCCTGATGTCTCCTTGGTTACATTGCACAGTGCATCTCATTAGTGTTTCAGATCTCAACTTTTTGCCCCTACAGAGATATAGGAATATTTACTGAAACTAGTCATACAGTTCTGCAATATCATTTTATAACCTTGCATCCAATAAATATTTGTTTTTGTTAGTGCCACTGGTTGAGTGGCATTTGATAAACAATGAACACTGCAGCATAGTTATCTCATCAGTCAAGCCATATAAAAGGCCAATCCAGCAATTTAATGTCCTGCTGCTGCAAGCTGTCTAAATACAGTGCTTTTTAACAAGACAGTTTTGTTCTACGAGTACATACTCCATCCAAGTCTTGTCATGAATTTGAAAAATTACATGCATGATTCCCAGCTGCTGGGAGACATGAAGCCATCTTACAACTATTCTTTAGAACCGAATTTCTTTTTGACAGAGTTGGCATGATCACTAACATGATAGCTGTCAAAGCAGAAAAATAAAATTCAAGATCCTGGTTTCTTAAAGGTTTCGTTTGTTGGTTTTGGGTTTTGAGACATGTCCAGATTCTATTTTTAAATTTAAACAGATGTCAAACAACTCAAAACTAATTACTTGGTCACACCTATTATAAAGGCATCATGTTTAAAGACAAAACAAACAAAAAACCATGCATTTTTTTCCCCCGCTTTCCTAAAGCAGGTCCAGGTTAATTATTTTTATGCATACAAGATCAACAGTCTTTTCTATGGCTTTCACTGACCACAGCATTTGCTACCAACACTGGATTTCTCTATTTAAACAGGGTGTGGCAAACTACTGTGCATGTTTCCTGGGTCTACCCTGCAGGACAAAGATGCTCCTAGTTCTAGAGCAGGAAAGTCAGTCCAGTGCACACTGGAAAAGGGAAGGTCATTAAAGAAACTTGAGACAGCTTTCCAACAGTAGCTGAGTAGGCAAAGACCCAGCCTGACTCATTCTAAAATGGAGTCTCAGTTTATTGTAAGGGCCGTATTACACAGCTGCTTGGAATTCAACAGCTTCTTCAATCCCATGGATATTTCCCTCCACAGATTATATCACAAACTCACTAGGCCTTCAGAACAAGAATTTTTGTAAACTGACTTCAGTTTTTCATTTTGTCTCAAGCTCAAGTTGATGTTCACTGCAGCATCATCAACTTCTTGCTAAAGAGGGCTAGTGATCACCA
Source organism: Nymphicus hollandicus (assembly GCA_009823435.2). NCBI lineage: Eukaryota > Metazoa > Chordata > Aves > Psittaciformes > Cacatuidae > Nymphicus > Nymphicus hollandicus. The sequence goes on from WTXV02002492.1 coordinate 9,720, forward strand.
AAAGACCACTGAACAGCTGATCAGTAACGATAAGTTCTGATGAAGGATTCAAACTAATGACCTACTGTGGAAGTGAAAGTCTCTCCTCTATTTTACTAATCCTTCAAGAACCCCAGTGTGCCTTATCTCCCACCCCCTGCAGTAAAGAGAAGTTAGGCAAGGACAGACTGAAACTTTGCTCCAGGAAAGTTCCCTTTGAAGTTATGCATCATTCATGAACTATGTAGAAATCCTTTTTATTTTGACTTGTAGGAGTCAAACTCTCTCCTGACCTGAAAATATGAGCAGGAGACCTTTTGAATGTTTCATCATGGAAACCCATTGTAACAAATTAACTTTCTAATCCATTTACCTTTCCAAGCAAATTTTAAAATGTCAAGTATTTTACACAAATGTACCACCTACCCAACAATGCTGAACAGCCTTTCAGGATTTTTCAAAATAAATAATCCATTAGCAAGAATGGCATAATTTTGCAAGGTCTTAACTAACTAGACAGTGAGTGCAAAAGCTGAATTGTCATTTCATAGAACCATAGAATGGTTTGGGTTGGAAAGGACTTAAAATCGTCTAGTTCCAACCCCCCAGCCATGGGCAGGGACACCTTCCACTAGAGCAGGTTGTTCCAAGCCCTGTCCAGCCTGGCCTTGAACACTGCCAGGGATGAGGCAGCCACAGCTTCTCTGGGCAAGCTGTGCCAAGGTCTCAACACTCGAAAATTCAGCAAAACAGAAAAGTTTAATTTCAAACTTTAATTTTATCCTTGTTCGGGGCAAAAAGAAAATTAAGTGGAGCACAAGTCCCATGAATACCTAAGAAATTTTTTCGAACACTTCATAATACTAGAAGATCAAGTGGATATTTTGACTTAATTTTCAGTGTTATTCAGGGAATGGATGCAGAAGAAGTTTAGAAATGTGGTGAGAGGGGAAAAGAAAAAGAAAAAAATTAGAGCAAACCAAGAAAAACCCTCTTCACTCTCATCCCTCTCTGGATCCAGAAGTGAAGAAAGAAGGTGAAGAAGATGGTCCAGAAGCAGCCAGGAGAAACAGAACTGTTCTGTGCTACCTGGAAAATTATTGCTTGTCTATCATATGGAAGTAGTCCCCATGGTGACAGGACAGTCACAGGTTGTCCCACTTAGGGTCCACATAAACACTTGAGTTCTGCCAGCTGCCTTTTGCTTCTTACACTGAAACATCCCAGAAGAGACTCCTAGGTGAAAGAAGAAATAGGAATTACTGTGCTAGGAGTTAAGACTTTGAATTCTGGTACCCATCTGCACAGTGGATGATTAGTCTCAGTCAGACAGAACTCACTACCAGTAGTCTGCACTTCAGTAATCTAGGGCTCTCTTCCCTGAGAAACTGATGATAACAGTGATGAACACCAACCTGAGCCAAAGACTGGAATAGTACTATGGGAGCAATACTGTGATCCTAAACCCCCAAAAGCCTCCGCCCTCAATGGAAGGGTGGAAAAGCAGTGGTCCTGCAAATTCTACCTGAGGTCTCAAAAAATAAGGTATAGTCCTTCATTATAATTTATTTTCTGTATATGTGGCCTCCAGCTGTTCATTGTAGTACATACAATTCTCTAGTCAATCCTTGGTAAAGAGGCCCTCTAATAACGGACCCCTTGATTGCGCAGAGAGTCAAGGAGAATCTTTTTTGCTCTCCGGCAGCTATTTGTTCCTGCTGTCTATACTGCAGAACTGAAACATCTGTATTTATCATCTCCACAAAAGCAGATCTGCCAGTTATGAATGTGCTGCATTTTTACCTTCCTCAGGGTTCTCATGCACTCTATACCTAAAGTTCAAAGCTAGATCTCTTGTTCCTGTGGTAAAGAAATATATATCATCAAAGAATTCTGAACTGAGCTTATATTCCAGGTCTTTTCTCCCGACCACAACTCCAGTAATATTTCAACTGTGCTCACAATGTACAGTACAACCTGGAAGTTATTTTCATCTGGTCAGGTGTCTCAAATAATCAGTGATTATTTTATATGCTTGTATTTGCTGAAATAGTCACACACATTGGAAAGAGCTAAACAGAGTTTATCCAGATATAATTCCAGATAATCTAGCATTTGACTGTCTAAAGCAGTATTTTCAAGGTGTGTTTTCTCCTCCACCTCTGATTAAAAATAGAGGCTGCTACCATGAGCTTTTATGAACCCTATTTCATAATGAATGCAAAAAACTAGGTTAAGGCATTATTAAGCTTGTACAGATAGGCACACCCTGAAAGAGAGAGATGAACACGAAAAAAAGTCTATTCTTTTTCATTGTCTGTTCTGCTGCCACACTGTACAGGAAAGCATAATTCTTTTAAACAAACAACAAAAAATATTTAACATAACATAATTATGAACTTGAAGACTACTGTAAAGAACATTCAAAAGGATAGGATCAGACAATGGATTCACTCTTTAGCACCTTGTAATCCATGCAGTGAAAAGCTTATTTCACGTTTCTGGTATAATATAGTGGTTTTTTAATACAGGAGACATAAAAAACAGAATTAAAGGAAAAAGGATGCCCCAACATTCCAGATATGAGTTGGCTACGTATTACATAAAAATGTATCTTTATCAATGTAAACAAGACTTTTAGGAATATAACTAAAGCAGCATAGATTTCCTACATGTCCTGGGTCCCATTCCAAGATTAGGAACATTTACATACTTTTCCCCGGAACAGTTAAGAAATTGTGCTTCAGATTTGCAAGCCTGGACAGCAACTCCAGCTGTCCTGTCCTCCTAGACGAAGTATAATCAAGAAAAGATTGTAACTGAAACCTACCTGAAGCTTTGGTCAGGCTTTCTTTACAAAGCTAGGCTTTCTTTACAAAGTAAACCAGTCCTCAAATAAGAAGCAGGACCCTCTATGCCAGAGGCTGGCATAGATAAAAGCTGAACACCAAATAAGCCTCCATAATTTCAACCTTTGCACGCTATTTGTTTTCTTAGGGGAACAAGTTAGAAGTCCCTTACCCCTGTAGCAGAGCGATAAAACAGAATTGCATTACTTAGTAATTCCTGCAGCAAGACTTCTTCACGCTGCTGTCTCTACTTAGTAAACAATAAGGTTTAACCGTGTCCTGGGTTCAGCAGTAGCAGTCCTTTTTTCTCCTTCTCGGTAGCTGGTGCAGTGCTGTGGTTTTGACTTTTAGCCTGCGAACAATGCTGGTAACACCGATGGTTTTAGTTGTTGCT
>WTXV02002494.1:0-10817 GCA_009823435.2 Nymphicus hollandicus
CAGGGACACCTCACACTAAACCATATCACCCAAGGCTCTGTCCAGCCTGGCCTTGAACACCTTCAGGGATGGAGCATATGACTTGAGTTTGTGGCTAAAAATGAATGCTAATGATCTGTGTAGTGTTACAATACAGATAGCACATTGTCAAAAACTGTTATAAATGCAAAGACTCATTTGTGCAAAATCTGTAAGAAGAAATAAATACAGCTGTAATTCTCAAATAAGTGATTATCCTTTCACTGATGTGTGCAGAAACCTAGTTCCAAATCAAAGTGTGGCTATTTTCATGTTACTTTTCATATGAGATTCTTGACTAGGTTTAGAAGATTTTGTACTTCAGTTCTGCTTTCTGTTTCAAAAGAGGATGAACTACTGATGAAACCAAGCAAACAAAACAGATGGAAACAGTTGGACATTCAACTTCAGTATTCTTTGAGGACTCCCTTATCTTGTATTCACTAGTTTAAAAAACTTAGGTCCAGGTCTACTCCTACTGAAATTAATATAAATTTTCTCATTTTTTTTGCTAGTTATAAGTTTCATGTCCCTTTGTTCTGTTAATGATAACTCCCTTAAAAATTTAACAATACTTTTTTTTTTCTCTACAGGAGTATAGGTAAGACTTTTTTTTTAACAGTGAACTCAAGCATCTTTTTAGCTGCACATATTAATCATCCATAAAGAATATACATAGAATGATGTATGATAATAGTGCATTCCTTAGACTGAGATAATGCAGTTCAGTTCTTGGTATAATTCAATAGCTTTATAATTTTTTAGAAGCCAAGTGAGTCACGGGAAAGAAGCACATATTAACTTAAAGCTGCAATCATACATGTGACATTTAACTATTACAAATAAAAGCCCTACTTAACAGGAAAGCATTGGGCTTTAGGACAAAGACATTGAATAAGAAGCTGTTGAAACAGCAGTAGAGAGGAAAAACAGACTCTAATTCAAGTTTAGACTTTACTAGGAATTTACATGTCTCATAGGCAAAGCATAAAGGAGAATCAAAGATTCAGACATGTCAGCCATATTCACCTGTCCTTCAGTCAATATCCTAATACATTTTAAATACGTCCATTGGGACATATTTTGGACTATCTCCTATGAGGATCTGTTCCATGATCTTCCCAGGCACAGAGGTGACGCTGACAGGTTGGTAGTTCCTAGGCTCCTCCTTTCTACCCTTTTTAAAAATGGATGCAGTGTTTTCCTTTTCACAGTCACCAGAGATTTCACCTGACTGCCATGACTTTTCAAATACGATTGAGAGTGGCTTGGCAACTACATAAGCCAGTTCCCTCAGGACTCTGGGAGACATGTCATCAGGTCTGATAGAGTTAGGTATGTTCAGCTTCCTCAGGTGATGATGAACCTGATTGTCTCTTATAGTGGGAGGGACTTTGCTCCCCAGTCCCTGTCTTGCAGTCCATCCACTAGAGAAGTGTGGGAAAAGAGGTTACCAGTGAAGACTGCGGCAGAAAGTTGTTGAGTAACTCAGTCTTCTTGTCTGAGTTACTGGTTTGCCAGTGCTGCTCATCAGGGGTGGTACGCTTTCTTTGACCTTCCAGTTTTGGCTGACATACCTGTAGAAGCCATTCTTGTTATTCTTTGCGTCCCTTGCCAAATTCAGCTCCAGCTTTGCCTTGGCCTTCCTGACCCCATCTCTGTTCAACCAGGCAGTGTCCCTATACTCTTCCCCGGATACCTGTCCCTTCCACTGCCTGTGCATTTCCTTCTTGCCATTTAGTCTGACCAGCAGGACTTGACTCAGCCATGCCAGTCTCTTCCCTTCCTTTCCTGATTTCTTACACCTGGGGATCAAGAGCTCTTGCACTCTATGGAAAGCTTCCTTAAGGGTCTGCCAGCTCTATTCTGTTCCCTTGTCCCTGTGAGTAGTTTCCCAGAGCATCCTGTTGACTAACTCCTTGAACAGCTGGAAGCTTGTTTTCCTAAAATTCTTGGTCCTGACTTTATTCTTTGCCTCACCCTTAGGACTGTGCACTCCACTACTGCATGATCACTGCAGTCCAGGCTGCCTTCAGTCTTGATGTTGCCAATTAGCTCACACTGGTAACCATCAGGTCCAGTATGGCATTCTTTCTGGTAGGATTATCTGTTACCTGGATTAAGAAGTTATTCTCAATGCACTTCAGGAATCTCCTAATTTGCCTACAGCTTGCTGTGCTACTTTTCCAGTAGGTGTCAGGATGATTGAAGTCCCGTAGGAGGGTAAGAGCCTGTGAGCATGATGCCTCTTGTAGCTGAAGTAAGAAGGCTTGATTGAGCAGCCTGTAGTAGACACCAACCACAAGGTGCCCTTTGTTGCCTCAGTCTCCAGTTCTTACCTATAATCTTTCGACCTGCTTATGGCTATGCTTCAGAGACAGCTCTTAATACTCTATCCATCTCATGATGTAGACGGCAACTTCAGTACTTCAAAAGCCTCTAGTATATCTGAAATCTAAAGTGTATCTAGAATAAGTGTATGGAAGACAAGCTTTTAACACAGCATTCATCAGTAACACTCTCTTCACAATTTTTGAAAGTGAGGAACTACATGTGGGAGAAAAATCTTTGAAGAACTACCCTTGAGTGCAATGGGACTTTTTTTTTTTCTTTTTTTTCTTTCTTTTTTTATCCTCTATTTAATATTGCTGCAAAAATTTGGTACAATTTAGTAGTTGACTTTAACATTCTTAATGAAAGGAAACCACAAGGGTCCCATGGTCCTCAATTCTAGAAGTCATAAAATTGGGCTCCCTTTGCTGTTAGGATGTGAAGGCAGGAACTGTGTGTAAGCTATTCTTTCTGCTAGGGTGAGGATAGAGTGTGAGTGTGTGTAGTGAGGGCACAACTAGCAATTGCATATCCCTAACTAGATAAATCACTCTAGAGGAAAGCTATAATATAAACCTTTTTGTAGTCTCATCCCAAAATATATGGTTAACCAAATACAGGATTATTGCCACTGTCATGGATATTTTTCATCAGACTTTAAAGGTTCAGAAGATAGGCAAGCTATTGACTTTCCTTTCAGAATGTACTATGTGTTAAATTATATATAATTGCTTGGAGCGTACAGTAGAAGTATTGCAAGGAAAAATTGAAACCTGTGTTGGTTGCCCACAAAGCCTTTGCTGCTTTTGATTGCTAAAACATCTTGGTATCAGTCAGATTGCTATGAGATTAAAATAGTTATGAAAGAAAATTCATTTTTTATATGGTAAAGTCTGCTTATGCAAGAAAGGATATGTAGTCCTACAGTTACTGATCCTGACTAGTGATCCTGAGAATTGTTGGCTTTCAATTAATTCAGTGGGAGGTAAATGCACTTGAGATTTTAAGAGCAGTACATGTGCCAAATATCATAAATATATAAAAGAGATCTACTATATCTGGAAGCACTAGTTTTTATTGCCAATCACTTTACCAGCTGGACTATTTTAACAGAAAACATGTTCATCCATATAGGAAACTCCCTGAAGACAGCTGAAAACTCTCATAGAGTGACTGGGAAATATCTCCACTGAATTGAGCTATTTAGAAGGTAGTTGTCTGTTTTAAGTTAGCTGTGTAGACATCTTTTGAAGAAAAGGAGATTGTCTAGAACTTCTAAAAGGCATGTTTATTCACTTATTTTACATACCTCAACTCTGTTTTCCTTGCCTTTTTGGTCCTCATTAAACAGCTGGAATACTTAGAAAAACAACTTAGTTTAAATGCTTAATAAAATATTTTGGTTAAGTGAACTAAGCTAAGTTAGCATCCTGAAAGGTGATTAATTCTGAATGTGTCAGTCCAACTATATCTTCCCAAGCTACACATATTATTTTTTTGTTAGCTTCTACCACAGTGATGCAGGCTAACATCAGATTTGTAAAAAGGGTATTTCCCTTCATTAGTAATCCAAATAGGACTGTAATTTAAGAAAATTAATCCAACTGAAAAAATAGCAGCATTAAAGGAAGCATTAATATTTAGCATAATTTTATTCTTATCTATGGTAGCTGAAGTAATTGACTATTTTAATTATAAATAGTGCAGTTTATAAGGAAACACTAGAATAACACACTAGAATGATCTAAAAGGAGGTGAGATTCATTTGACTGGGAGATTCCTTGTAAGTTTACTGAAATTTGCATACATGCTTTTCTGTCTGTTATAGATTATATTCACTGTTGGGAATTCACCATAGCTATTTACACTGAAATATCCATTACTCTGCATTTTTCTTAAGAAGACATTCTTTGAAAATTCCAGAATTATGAGTATATATTTGTAGTTATTTGTGTCATATTGTATGGCTCAATGCAGAGGCATAATAAAATGCATATGAATAAAGTTGGGGGATTTTTTTATTTGTTGTTTTGTTTTTTGGGTTTTTTTTGAGAAGTTTGTTTCAATGTCGTACTGTAAAAGCAAGGGTCAGAAGTTAGAACAGAGAAACAATATTTTTTGTGTTTTTCAGTAGGGAGCATTATCATGAAATTCTAACAATGCTTGATTAACTCCTACTGGTAGTTATGCTTTTTTTTTTTTTTTTCCTGACTGGAATAGAACAGATAGTTTTCACCTTAATTAAATATAGTACTTATAATCTTAAGGGTTTTTTGGCATCCTAGCATTAATACAGACACGTTCCTTGCAATGCATATCCAGTTTCCTAGTAGTTTCTAAATGTCTTTTTTTTACCTATAGCCCATGACTGCTCACAGAGCAACAGGGTTACCATCAAGGTGGCACTTTCTGAGGGTCTGAGGATGCACAGAACATTGCTTGGATCCAGATCCTCCTGTTCGCCTCAAAGATATAGACACAGTAAAATTCTTCTGTTGCACTTCAGATTTTATTTAATTATTTACTTGAACTAATATAATTTCCTGTATAGTTAGATTAAGGTCTAGCAGTTCATAAGTATGTTAAAAAATATTTGAAAATAAAAGTAGTGTTGCTTGAATAAGACTTTCCCAATATTGTTTTAAATAGCATCCTGCCCAGCCAAATGAGCATCTAATAAGAATGAATTATAATTTTTCCTTACATACTATAATAAATAAAAGATGTAGGGGAAAAAAAGCAGCACGAAAGGCAGTCAGAACTGTTTTAGAAGACAAGCACATGCCATTTTCACCCAAAAAAAATATTTTCAGTTTGCATTATGTCTGGATCAGAGTGACCCAGAGTTTACAAACTCTTCATGAGGAAAATTTTTTTTTGTAATACCTTTCTCAGGTTTTCTCTTAATTTTTAATAAACTTTTGAATCTGCCCACTATCGTTCATCCTACTGTCTGTTTAATTAAGATGAAAAATATCATAATCATACCTATGTATAGTTGATTCATTAATATTCAGTGCAAGTGAGTTTAAGAGAATCTGTCCTTTAACACAAGATTCGCTGACTACACTCTATTTTTTATCCTATTAAATATAAATTGCCATATCGCACCTGTCTCTAATATGTAGGTAACTTAACAGTTCCAAATACCACAAAAAAAAAACCCCAAACAAATACTGTAAAAAATCAGAGATGAACAGCAGGAAGATAGAATGACTGTAGTCCAGATGTTGTGGTTAGTATTGGACCAGTGATTCATTTTTACTTTGTATCTTATGTATTTTGCATTAGGGAAAATGATTCATTGCTAATATAATTGTAAGTGATTTTAACATCTATCCTGGAGGTATTACAGATGTTTCAGCCTATCCCATTCATTAGAGCAGTTTGTATTTATCTCTTGAGTATCTTCCTTCAAAAAGGATTTCTGCTGCATTTCTGCATCTTATCCAGCATCAATCACTTTGATTAGGGTCTCACTCCATAAACCGAACAGCTTTTCTTCCATGGCAGCTCCGTATGTTTGCTGCAGCTGTTACAGTTTCCAGGCAGAATGTGACTGTACTCTGTTTAGAGTTTGTGTCCCTGTCAAAGAGGCAGGAAATTATTCCTCTCTGCTTTGATTTGCCTTGAAATCAAGTGGCTTGAAATCTGTCCTACAGTTATACTATAGCTGCCTACAAAGACATACATGAAATTGCATCTGCATCATATTTTCGTAACTATGACTCTGGAAAGCACACTACCAAGGTTTGTTCCCATAGAACTGTTTGAATAGCACTCATCTAGAATGACTGCTTGAAAGGTTACTCTAGGGAGATTTTTAACATGGACCCAATGACAGAAGACTACAATCAGTTGCAGGCTTGTTACTTAATGGCTGTAAGTACTAAATATACTGAGTTTTATTTATGATTTTATGGTTTCTGGCTTGGGAAAATACTCCTGTTTTACTGATTAGTATTTTTTATCTTGTGCTAAGGCAGTATGTAGAACTACATGTGGTACACTGTACTACAGTACAGTAGTACTACTATTACAGGACACTGAATGCAGTGCAAAGAATGTACCAGCTAGGAGATTCCTCTCTATTTGCAGAAATACCAAATATTCCCCATGAAGGAAACCTTGAAGATCACCAAAGTGCTATGGTTTTGTTACATCTAAGAAACAGAGAGAACTAAAGTTATTAAAACATATGTTTTTGCAAATACAACTCCACACAACAGTAAAGAGAGCTGAATTTTTTTGCTTGTTTGTGATCATTGGTAAGTCTGACAGTAGTCAGTATTGTAAGAACTTTATTAATCCTAAAGCCTCATGCATTTGTTCACCAACTATGCATTGCTGTGCCATTTTGCATTGCATTTGATTAGCTGGCTTCCAAGATAATTACGCAAAGGACCATTTTGGTGACCAAAAATCAAATTTAGCATGTCTTACATATGCTTTTACTGAAACTTGTAATAGTGCACATTTTCAGTAATAGTGCACATTTTCAGGTGGCAAGTATTTTTAAAAGCCTTGGGAGCCCACAAACTCAGGTTGACAATTAAGGTCTGCCACAGATGAAAGAATGTAATGTATTCACTATACTAGGGGTATGAAAAATGACTTCAATATCAGAATATGTTACTGCTCAGTGATCCTTTACCTCTGTGATTCCAAATTACTACTCTGGTTTTAGCAGCGCAGTTGCTGGAGAGGCAAGTTGTTCCTGACACTGCCAAGTACACAGTTTCTCTGTGTGTGACTTCAGGATGACTGTAAGTTGTTGGGCTGTCACAGCACAGAAACTTCCCCTTTCCCACCAAGAAATAAAAGCAGAAAGCACATGCAGACTCTCAGACACATGCACTATCATAGCAACACGATGGTTCTTACAGGAGCTAAGACTTTTGACATAACAAAACCAGCTCAGTGTAAAACTCTTCTCAAAGTACAAAATCCATACCTACAATTTCTAATTGATAGAAATAGGTCTCTGTCAGATAGTTTTGTTTCCTAATTCTCATTTGTCATGGTTTAAGCCCAGACGGCAACTCAGAACCATGCAGCAGCTCGCTGACTCCTCACCTTCTTCCTCCCCCACTCCCTGAGGCATGAGAGGAGAATCGAAAGAATGTAACTCCCCCGGGTTGAGACAAGAACAGTCCGGTAACTAAGATATAACACAAAATCACTACTGCTACCACCAATAATAATAATGATAATGGAAATAACAAGGGAAGAGAACACAACCGCTCACCACCCGCTGACCAATACCCATCCTGACCCGAGCAATGATCTGGGCCTTTGGGGTAACTCCCCTCAGTTTATATACTGGGCATGACGTGCTGTGGTATGGGATACCTCTTTGGCTGGTTTGGGTCAGGTGTCCTGTCTCTGCTGCCTCCCGGCTTCACCTCCTCCCCCGCAAAGCATGAGACTGAGAGAGCCCTTGGTCGGAGTAAACATTGCTTAGCAGCAACTAAAAACAACGGTGTTATCAGCGTTGTTCCCAGGCTGAAAGTCAAAACCACAGCACTGCACCAGCTACTGAGAAGGAGAAAAATGACTTCTACTGCCTAACCCAGGACACCATTGAATGTAAATTTTGGCTGAATGCATATATAAAAAAAATCTTCAAACATTTTTCTTTGTACAGAAAACAGGTACCTAAAAGCAGAAGACAACAGTATTTGGGTTTTGATTTTCAGTTCTCTGCTTAAATGCTTAGCCTTTTCACTAAAAGCAGAATTTTTCTATCCTAAGTCAAAATAATATTTCGTTGTTGTAGTAAAAAGGCTTTTTTTTAAAAAAAAATTCTTAGTTATTCTAAAAGTTCCTGAGCTGCTTGATAGGAATAGGAAAAGTAAATTTATTATCTGTGTGAGCACCTTTGTCCAAGAAAGCACTTAGCTTTAAAGTGTGAATAACACCACAGATTTCAGAGAAACATCTTGAATGTTTAAGTGCTTTTCTGAACAGGGTTATAGAGGGAACATTTTTTAATAACTAAATTAGCAGAGGGACATATTTAGCTTTATTAGAGCTATAAAAATAGTCAGTTGTGCTCTCTACTCCTCACCTGCCCCTTTCCCTAGTCATTAAGTGCTAAAGTGAGAGTTATTATTGTTTAGGTGTGGAATAGGAAATGGGAGGACTAAAAAGATGTTTGGAGCACTGGGGAGTAGGCGAAAGCCTGTCTCGGCAAAGCACTGGCACCCAGGATCATCCTAGGGTATCAAGGGGCTCAGATCCTGGGCTGAGTCTTTTAGCAGTAACTGCAGTTTGGAAGTATTGGATACCAAGTGAAAAGCTAATATAATTTCTGGTCCCTCAGGAAGATTAAATGCTTTCAGATTTGTGCCAACTGTAAGCTAATTTGTGTTCAGGATTCAAATACTTGAATTCTAGCTAAAATTATATTCCCTCTGTAACTGTGACATGAATGATATTAGAAAATCATATTTTGTAAGTCATCTGTGGTTATTAGCTTGGACCTCAAATACTAATACTATGTGGAGCAGACCCCTTCCCTCAGAGGGAAGAGCATTTTTGTTGCAGTAGACACTATATATTCCTTGTTAGTGGAGAACCCCAGTAGCTGTATGATAAACACTCTCAGAATGCAATTAATAATAATTTGGCTAGAAATTGTCAACAGTGGGAAACATATTGCAGTGTGTATTAATAATTCTAGACATCAACATAGCATCGAAATATTGTCTGTTCATTTTTTCCAATTAAAAACCTGTATTCCACAATAGGTGTTGTTAGTTAATTATGTTTTAATTGCAGTAAGACAAAATCTAGTCAGAGACACACAAAAAGATAAAGGCTTTTCTGCTAGATTTTCTAAAATATGGATTGTCTATGGATGTGTATTAAATTCTTATATTTGTCTTAAATATTAAACTTATATTAAAAGTAAACTTATGCTCATATGTGCACAATCAGTCACTCATACTTTGTCCAACAAAGTGCTTTAGTTGTACTCATTTTAAGGGGTAAGGATGTCATTTTATGGGACTTAAGGGTCTTGTAAACTTTAGGAGCTTTAAGAGAAACAGAGCACTGTACTCCCCCATGCACAACAGCTGACTAAGGTGTTTCTTAATTTGGCTCTTATATATAATATATTGATCTCTTGGTTTTATTGTACACATAAAGCTTGGCTGTTCTAACATAATACTTGAATGAAACAAACAAAAATCTAAATTAAGAAAAAAGCAATGAGACAAACTGCTTCCAGATTAGACATCATATGTCCTAGATCCAGTGGTGGTGGTCACCATGAGAACTCCAAAGGTCTTGAGCACTTGGAACCTATATTACTTGATACAGTGTCTTGGCATATTTTTATTTCATATGTTTAAATAAATTCTCAATAGCTGTAATGAATCCTTTCCTTTCTATCAGGGAATAATACGATTCCCTAATATTGATTCAGTTCCCTTGAATATTCAGTGTAAAATCACTGGAGAATTGTTAATAGAATTAACATGTACCAAAAAGGAAGTGCGTCAGGGAGATTGTATTTACTAATAGATTTTTTTTTTCTGCTATGCTAAATGATATTTTTTCTCTATAAATCTATGTTAACACTGCCAATTCAGCATCTTTAACCTGGTTGTTTCATTTGCATGGTTTGCCTTTGTGATTGGATTACAGTTTGTTTTACTTTACTCTTTATTATTAGCTCTCTGGATATGTAATTATGCTTTATTACTTAACATTCAATTTACTTTGATCAATATTTGAGTATAAGGTCTTGCACAAAGGCAGCAATACACAAAAATATTTTTCTGCTTCTGAAACCCTTCAGTTCAGCCCCTGTAACTTCGGAAAAAATTAACTTGCAAATGACATATTACTGCTGCAATAATTACAATCAGCTGAAGAACATGAAAATAAGTTTCAATTTATATATCAATTGTTCACATCATTTACAAGCCGATTCAAGACCCCCAAATGGAGATTTTTTATCCCCTATTTTTTGCCCCTGCCCAAATTAATGATTTTTTTTTTCAAAATTACCATTATGAATCTTTTATATAATTTAAGAAAGAAAACGAAAGACTCAATTTGGCCATTTTTCACAGGCCACATGACTGAAACAAGTCTACTTGTAAAGAAAAGCTTATTTAAAAAATGCTATTAAATTTGAAATATATAAAAACCTGAAATTTATTAATTGGATGTATTTTTCGTTCCCCTGCTCATCTTGCTGATAAGAAAAAAAGGGAGAAATAAGAAATTATTATTTTTTATTTTTTTTTTTTTTCAGATTAAGGTAATAAGAAAACCTATTAGTTCTCTTTTGATGCTTCTTTAACTTGGATTAATATTTAATATATCATGGATACAAAACTTTTTTTATAGTCACTGGTGACTACTGTTTTGAAGATCCCTGGGAAAGTGATGGAACACCTTATCCTTGGTGCCATCTTAAGGCATATCAAGGATAAGAGGGTTATGAGGGG
>WTXV02002499.1:10352-22795 GCA_009823435.2 Nymphicus hollandicus
TGGCAGGGGGGTTGGAACTAGATGATCTTAAGGTCCTTTCCAACCCTAACTATTCTATGATTCTATGATTCTATGCTGATTTTTATTTTTAAAAGAGTGTAGCTCTCAGAACGTTAGTGTAAAAGGGCTATATCCTATAGAAAATTTTAGATAAGTTTAAGAAAATTAAAACAAGTTTTGGGATAGAGGTACACAGTTTGAGCAAGCACACTTAAATCTAAGGTCAAAACAGGAATTTTATTGCTCTAAGATAAGACTATATCTAGATGTATCTGTTTTACTTTTTTTAACTCTCATATCAGCCCCCATCATAAAATGACGCAGAATAACAGATAAGATGAATTATGTGGCTTTGGAAACCATTGTACTTGTCTATAGGGGTCATAGATTTTTATTTCATGCAATCAGACTTTTAGGTTTAAGATACCCATTTACAAAATGAGGAGAAGAATTAAAAGGTAAGCAGAAGTACCGAAAACATTACCAAGGACAATTGTGGCCATATCTTTAATCAGAAATGGAAGAAAGATGACAGCCTTTAGAAAGGGGATGGGCTTTTCTGAGGAAAGACTTTTTTCTTCTTTGAATAATAGGAAATGTTAATTTCATTTCCTGGGTTTAACTGTGTTGTATCACCAAAAAATCAAATGTCCCACTGAGCTTACCTCTTGTGATTCTTAATCACTTCTAAAGGAAAAGAATGAGTAACACTGTCCCAAGTAGACCTTATGAAATAAATGAACTTATTGGTGGCTCACTGAAGAATTTCTTTTGATCAAATGGTCTCATAACACTCTAAAATATTACCATTAAACTTATCGATATTCAAGGTATGCTTCAACTAATTATATTAATACCACTATTTTTATACATACAAACTGGTAAAATGGAGCTTAGAAGTTGTACTGTAAAAAACAAAGTCAGAAAACACATTGCTAGCATATTGAATAATTAAAAATCTTAGAAGTGTCCAAACTCTTAAATCTTAGGCCTAGACGTTATAAATTGTTATTTAATCATTGTTTAATACTATTCTATCCTTACACAATATTACTCCCTGATGTTTACTTCTTTGAGTCTTAAAATAAGTATTGTATAATGTATTGAAAATAATTAGTCTATATGGGAAAAATGATTCAGCAGCAAATTGAATGGTCTCCTCCTCTTGGAACAAAAGTTTTTTCTTTTCCTTTGTTCTTTTCTTTCTGCAGAAACAGAAAAAATGAAAAAAGAAACAAAAAAAAAAGAAATTATACACTGCAAATATTGAAACCAGAAAACAATTAGTAGCCTCCGACACGCATCTTTGTTTCAGATTTAGAGCTCTGATCTTATTTCTTCAGGGCCCAGTTTTATTTAGGCAAAACACCCACAGAGATCAGTGACAGCCTTTTGTGTTAAGTCAGTTCATTGTTTCCTGTGCTTAGCTGGCTGGGCCATGATCCGGCAATTGGATCAACAGTGCCCACACAGGCTGAACAGTGGGATCAAAGTTCAAGCATTTTATTCCTGTTTCATGTGAATTTATACAGCAACGGGGATATAGGGAAGTTCTTTTAGAAGAGAAAAAAAGAAAAGGTTGGTTTCTAGGGCAGGATGAGTACTGTAAATTATGTTCAAGTCCTCTTTTGAAAGTCACTACATTTCAGACATATATCTCAGTTATTATGGCACAGAAGAATGAAGTTAATGAATCACACATTCTTTAAACAAAAAAATTAATCCATGTGAAGAATTTTCAGTTGCTGTTATGCACGCACATGTATGCATAGGCCTTAAAAACAGCAGAAGGTAAGTAAATAGAAACATTTTTAACAACTTGATGCATAACACATTTAGTATAAGCAGCTATAAGGTTGCCACTCCTTGGCTGTTGCTGAAGAAGGCAACTAGATTTGGAGAGAAGTCAGTCAAGGTTTATTTATCTCACTAGTAGTGTAATAATGTTATTCTATTTTGATGCAAACCCCTACAAGACAGTCAAAGTTTGGTTAGCTTCGTACAATTTTGGGTTTGTATATACTGCTGAATCAGACCTTAATAAAAACAGATATAAAATAATGCTGAGTACTATTTTAATGTACTGTACAAAGCAGAATTGAAATAAGGAACACACAACAGAGAAATATCCTACACAGTCAGCAAATAAGAGGAAAAATATCACAAAAATTAAAAATACAGGGGAAAAAAAAAACAAAAACAAAAAAGCTCCACAAATTGCAATTTAGCAGATATTTAGCTTAGGTAAATTAAAACTATAGTTGATAAAATTTCCCCAAACTACCCATGCAGAGATGAAGGTGTCCCAAACAGTAATTCAGCTTGTTTAAGGTCTGCTATGGTGTTTCCATATTCTATAGGAGAAACTACAGTAAGTGACAAAATTTCTAACTTAGATGACTCATATATTTAAATTTAAACAGGCTGATATTTGAATCATATCAATCAGGATGTAGACTTCTGATTTAAAATTTCTGGAGTAGATATATGTTGCCTTAGTTAATATGGGAAACAAGTACTGAAAAATAGTGAATAATCAGAACTGAATGAAAACATTTTTAAATTTAAATAAAAAGAAGTAATCTTGAGAAAAAACCCAGCATGTTTTATTTCAACATGTTGAAAATGAAAAATTGATGTTTACATAAAATCAAAATACAATTTTTCAAATCAAACAAAATATTATGTCAGATTTTTTTTCCCATTTTTAAAGTTTTTCAACTAAGCTAAGTTTCAAACACACCTCACCTTTTTTTTTTTTTTTTTTTTTCAAAAGCACTTGACAAGCTAGAATTTCTCTTTTAATATTTCTTTTGTATACCCAACCTCAGGAATGAAACATAATTCTTTGTTATTATTCTGAAAGTTTGGATGGTGCTAGCATAAGAATAGTAATTTTTACTGGACCATTCAGTAGCATTAGAAAAATTGAAATAACTATTTTTTTTTTGTTTTTTTCCTACTATATTATTTGGTCTAATAAAGGGTATTACTTTTCCCTGTGAAATGTCATTCTTTATTAACACAAGTATATTGGACTATGTGAAAGAATAGTATATTAGACAGTGAAAGAAATCTCTATGTACACACATTTCAATTACTTACTTAAAGTACTAGAAAAAAATGAGAAAGAACAAAACTACTCTGTTACCAGCACCTTTGCAGGCATCATCATCTTTGAACTACTTATAGGAAAGCTCACAAACCTTCCCAATTACCTACATAGGATATAATCATCTGAAACAGCAAAAGAAGAGTAGTTTATCATCTCTCAAATATCAATAAGCACCTGCCAGGTGAAACTATAAATCTTGTGCATCTTGGATCTCCCTCTCATACTGTCCTTGAGGTCTGCACTTTGTAATTGGATCAAAAATGTCACCAATCACACCCCAATTTTTCAAGTAACCATGCTGTTTTATAAGACAGTATTTTTTCCATGGCTCCTCTCCTTTCTTCATCATGGAAGAATCACTTGGTTTTTGGCTCTCTAGAATTCTCCCTTTCTTTTTCATTTTCACTTTGAAAACAAATATCACAAGCATAATCGAAAGCCGTTAAGCTGTTTGATACATGGATAAAGACCCATAGGACATAAATGGCCCCTAAGAGCTCCGTAAAAGAAGGTTAAGTTTAAAACTGCTAAGGTGAAATCCTGGCTTTGTTGACGTTAATGGATGTTTGGTATTTACTTCAGTAGGGCCAGGATTTTATTCCAGTATATGCTGCAAGTTATTTCACAATTGCTTTTGTTATTTCTAAGTGTGTTTCTAGACTACTCTTTCACTACGGTCAAGACAAGTGCTCAAAATTGACAGGAAGTAGGATAGAACATAGTTTATATCTTCAGTTCAGATGCCATCCATTCTTCTAAGCCTTCTTATTTGAGCTTTGTAGGAAACAGAATCTGAGCAAGAGTCTGTTAAAAGTACTTTGATTTTGGTTTTGTTCATTTGTTTGTTTCTATTTTTCATTAAACATTGGCATTGCTTATGGTTTAGTCTTGCCTAAAAGTACAGGATCCATACTTTGGAAAAACACTGCTGAATATTGATATGAAAAGACTATTTAAGTGATTAATTGATGTGTTGGATTGTCCAGATTACAAAAATTCATCATATGACCAGAGCATGAACTTTTTTCATCAAAACTTTATGCAGTCATCATTCAAAACTATAGGTGATTTAGGAAGATGCAGTAACTACCCAAACTGATATATAAATCATAGCTCAATGCCCAGTATTTAATCAGATTTTTCTGACACTGCCAAGTAAACCTGTAAAATAGTAATAGACATTAGAAAAAGAAGTGCAGCTGACAATGCTTGTTCTATAGGACTACTATTTAGTCCTATCTTATAACAAACTCAGGAATAGCTTTGGCTTCCAGACTGATTCATAACAAGTCACTTTCTGAACCTGCAGCAGCCAATGTTACAAGGCTGCAGATGACATGCCTGGGATCACTGAGTGGAAGATCATTCTTCAGGAAGATCTTAGAGATCTCACTTTTTTGTTTCTTTATGCTTTTTTATCTGGAACCAGATTTCTGTATCCTTCAAAGGGACACTTGAAAGTTCAGTTCTTCAGATTTTCCCAAGTTCTAAGTTTCTGAGCAGTATTCTGGTCACAAATTAGATTCAGAGAAATCATCATCTTGTGGGATTCAGTTGCTGGATACTCTTCCAACAGCCTTAAAAGTGCTCGGAATTTAGACTGGATTTTCTTGCAAGAAACTAAAATTAAATAAAATTTATAGAATGCCAGTAGATTGCTAATTAAAAAGTTATCATTTTTTTCCCTGAAATTTTAGAAGAGCGCTTATTCTGTGAAGTACAATTCATTTTTCCTGGCTTAAAATTTGAAAATTCCAATGATTTTATGCAGTATCTCCTGCATGTGGTAGGTACATTGTGGTACCATTGTGAAACTGCCAAATTGTAAACTCACTGTTGAAATTGCAAAGTTGATTACAGTTCTTCAATTTAATTCAATGAACAGAAATGAGGTTAAAAGTTTTGGAATTTGTTTGTAAAATCAGATTTTCCTGGGATAGCAGTAAATTCTTTCATGGAATAATGCATCTCTATTTTGCCTCCTGGGGTGCAGTATTTGTTCCAGTAGCCTTCACAGTTTTTCTTTCATCATCAACAGCTTTAGGGATGAGTTTTAATGACCATTTACTTCTTTCCTTTCAGTTTTCAGAAATATTTCTGGTGGTTTACTCATAGTTTCAATTTTTTTATTATGGTTAAAGGTTGTTTTTCCAGGCCTTTGGATACAATTACCACTCTCCAGTTCTGCTAAAACTAAGGTAACAATAAACGTTCATAATCAGTGTATCTTTCATCAAGAACCATTCTTTATTTTTTAAATTAGGCTTGGAAGGTTGTAGTCGTTCCTAAGGTTTTCCAAAAGACAGAAATACATTATTTTCTGTACTGTTCTTTCAGTTATAGTGTCTGACTTCAGTAAAAAAAGTGCATGCTATGTATGAGTATCTTATATACTACAGTGTTCCTTACACATAAATAGTGTTTAATTCTCACCTGTGATTAAATGCTGACTGTTTGAAAGCATTCATTATTAACTCCGTTTATTAGTTTAGAAGAAAAATAGGTTATATGGAAAATGTGATGTAGGCATTCAGAACTTGATCCTAGGCTTAATGAAAGAAATGACAAAGTTCTTACTGACTTTAATGGTCCATGATCTGAGACTGAGAAAGAAGGTTGGTTGCAGAGGGATTTTTATTAACTGTGTCAGACTGACACAGACTGACAGGCACAGACTTCTGTAAATGTTTCTTATTTCAGGTGTTGCCTTGGAATGTCGCATATTCTCATCACTGAAGTCCCTCCTATGTATCTTACTGTCATTTTTATAATATGACATCTATTCATCTAATAAACCATAACAAACCTGTATGGAAGAGAAGAATAGACTGTAAAAAAGCAATGGGAAAGCAGTGACATTTTCTCAGACACTGCTGAGGTCAAAGATCAATGTCTCTTCCCTTTCATGTGACTTTGATAGCATATTCAACATCTGCTATGAATTCTGTATCATCTGTGCTACAGGAAGCAGAACATAAAACTATGTACATTTTAGAGTCTTACACTTCTTTAATTGTTAACTGAAAATGCTTTTCAGTGCTCATGGCTTCACAGTAGTACTGCTTGTAATTGCTAGTAAACTACAGGGAGAAAGTCTTCCTATTGGCACACACGCACGCTGTCATTCAGAGGCAATGACAAGAATTATTTCTGTCCAAATAACATTGAAACATATATATCTTTAAGTTACAAAAATTCAGATACTGTTAGATGGAAAGGAGCTTTTATTCCAATGGCTATGTTGATGCAAAGCAAGAGCTGAATTCCAGCCTGGCTACAGGAAGACCTTATCAACCTACTGTCTAAGGCTGATGAATTTTTCAGTTCTGTTCTGTTAGTCCGCTAAGAATAGATACTAGAGCTTTAATCTTATTTATTTATTTGATCTTGCCTGCTTTAACTGGATAATTGCTGATCGTTAACTTTATTTGGCATTTCCAATTAGCTTAACTTTTAGAAAATGTTCAGACACTGGGATGGGTTTTGTCTATTAATATTCTATAAAATAAGGGCGATTCAACAGAAATCAATACTGCTTACTGCACTGAACTCTAACGGTTGGATCCTGCTTCCATGAACTTTATGGGGAACTGGCATACACTTATAATTACAGATTTAAAAATACACAAATATGAGAAAATTTCATCTGAAAACGTTAGGGTTTTTTTAACATTTATAGTACAGTGGAGGCACACTTGACAATCCTCGCCATTAACGAATTAGACACACTAAAAAAGAAAGAGAAGGAGCGAGTTAGAACTCCAACTATTTTGCCAGATAAAAAGGAAGAAAAAAAAAGAAAAAGGAACAAGGAGAAAGAGAGGTGGGAGAGAGTGAGAAAGAGAGAGATTCTGGTTCTCCTTGGCTTAAATTAAGAACTTTGTACTTGGCTGGACTGGGAATAATTTTTGCTGGAATGGTTTTTTTCTGGCTGGGAAGTGGGTTCAGAATCTCTCCCCCTAGCAACTTCTTTCTTTTTTTGGGTAGCTAGTTTAAAGAAACATCCTTGTTTATTCTGGCTGTCTGAATCTGCCTGTTGTAGACAGCAGAACCAGAAAGAGAGGGAAGTAGCAGCACATCTGCAAGAGGGTGATCAATCACAGACACATACTGCAAACAGAAATAATGATTAGAAGTGTTAGCAATGATCTGCTGATATTGTAGATCTATTTTTCTTTCAGAATATGCATGTCCAATGCATCACTACTGAGAAGCTTTACTTCTTTAGCCAATGTAAAATTATTTCAGTGCATTAATTCTGAAAAACTTTCATTTGTAGATTCCTATTTTATCTTCAAAAGAAGAGAACAAACATCTTGCATTACTTTCTTCACCACCCTCCCTCCCCCAAACCTTGAACTGTGTATTGATGTCCTTGACAACACAAGAATAAAATTCTGCATTAAGCTGGGAGGAATGATCCAGAATAATTAAAAGAAAGCTGCATCCTTTCATTTCCAGGCAGCCTTTGGAAAACTCATGCTGCGAGAAGAATTTCTAACCATACATAGAGGACTGTGAATCTCACATGATAAATAACTGTGTAATCTCGTCCAACTCCTCCCATGGAGGGGTTGAAAGGAGAAAAAAATTCAATCTTTTGGTCCAAATGTTGACAGGAGGAGGGAGGGATGAAGTAACATTGTCTTATCTATCCCTTTCGTCCCATGAAAGGCACTGTATGCAAGCTGCTTGCAGAGGTCTTTAGATTTTGAGATAGTGCAACTATCCAGGGAGAGGGCACTGCTAGAACGGAGAAATGTTCCTCCTCATTGAAAGCCACAGGCATTTTCCTCACATAGTTACTGTTGACATTGGCAGAAGTGCTTTGCACAATTCCCACTCTGCACCTGTAAAATCCCCCAAGGCACATTTGAAACCTTAGGGGATAGCCAGCCGGGGACACCACATGGGCACAGTCTGGGCCTACGTGCGGGTGAGATGCTTTTCCAAGCATACCTCAAGGTCAATGAATCCACAGGAAAAACATCCCATAGAAGTCCCTGTGGGTTAGCAGGGCTGCGATCCCTGCTGGCTCTGCGGGTGTCCGGACCCATCCCCCCCACATTCCTCAACACATGATGCAGTGGAAACTGTGGCTCAAGCCTGCATATCATTCTGCCTAAATTTTGGCCATCCCATGATTTTTTTCCATGGGAGGATGTTAACTGAGCCAAAGTGTTTAACTGATTCTGGCAATTCTCAGCCGTTTGCTGGCAGCCACCAATTTGGTGAATCAACATAATTTGTGACACTCTCAGTGTGGGATCCCAAAGGGAGACATTTTTACTTTAAAACAAATAAGATTAGCTCCTGTGAAGAAAGAAAAAAAAAAAGTGGGAAAAGAAGAAATAAATGTTTTCTAGGGCTAATTATTTCTTGTGCCTGAAACGATGACACAGGCAGTATAAAACTGTGGGATGAAGTGGAAAACCACCACTCCTAAGCAAGACAAACCAAGGCTGCCCACGCCCATTAAAAGTTCTAGGAAACAGGGACAAACTCCGCAGTCTAAACTGTAACCTGAGCAATGTGCTGTGCTGTCAGCAAGAGATAGTACACAATTACCTAGGAAAAGAACAATTTCTTCCTGTCTTTCCTGCAACTTCTTTTCTTTGGGGAAAAAAAATTAATTTTTCCTTGTTTTGCTCTCCCATCTTCAGCTGTTTTCTAAAGTGAGTGATTCTTTGACATAGTCAAACAAATGTTGAATGTCACAGCAGCTACTCGGACTGTCAAATTAGACATGGAGCTGGAATTACCATTGTTTTGGGTGTCTCCTTATAAGCATGTTTTTGGTCCTTCCTATTCTAATGAAATAGAAGTCATGGTTTGAGCCCTTGCTCAGTGAGGACTGCTGCCATCAAAACCTAATGATTAAATGCTGCCCTTGAAAGGTTACAATGTTCAGGAAAAGCAATATGTGGAGTAATATCACTTAATATCTTAGCTTTCAGTCTCTACAGAAATGTTGTTCTGGCAGCATCATTCTGCTGGTAATTTGACAGTGGCCACAGGATTTCCAGAATGCTGGGGTCCCTATTTCCACTTCTGTCCCCCCTTGCCATAGCTCCAGAGAGATTTTTCAGATGTTTACAGAATCAGCCTTAAGCACATCAACTGATTTTCAGCCCCCCGGAATTTTCTTTATCACTATAAAATTAATTTCACTGTGTTAAAATACATTAGATGTTTATTTTTCAAAAGAAATTAAAATAGCTTATGGTCTTTTCTTTTTTTTGCTTTCCACTTAGACATATCAAAAATACTAGCTGGGGTCTAAAATAAGTAGATTCAGGACAGCAGGAGAATTAAGTGAAAGGAAAGGAATTTTATAATGTTTTCTGTTTACGTATGTCCTTCTAAAAATCATTACAGTTGAATGCTAGATATGAAGTTAGTGTATTATACCAAAAATAAGAGGCTATTGACCAAATCTGCGGCCATTTATATCCCATACCAACTCATAAAAATCTTGAATAAAATGATGCACTAACATAAATTAAAATTAACACCACTAAAATTAAAACATGTTTCTTCACATGGGCATTGATGTAACATGGAAAAGTTTTGACACAAAATAAATTATAGAATCATAGAATCATAGAATAATAATCATAGAATATCATAGAATTATAGAATCATAGAATGCAAGACTTGACTTACATACAAACTATTGTTATTTGACCATGAAGAGTCTTCCCAGAGTGTCAGCTTCCTTATAATGAATATCAACTAAAAAGCTGAATACAGGTGAAATACAAAATTTAAGTACTTCAATGACAACAGCAAGACAAACAGATTCATATTCTTCTGTGGTTTTTGTTGCTCTTATTATTCTTAGTCCTCTTTGTTACTATGTCCTCTTACAGGCTTACAAGTCTTTTTTTCTTCTTCAGTGATTTGAGATTTTGATGACTGAAAATATGTAACCAAGCAAATTTTCATCTCAAAAAGGAGATTAGTTCAGAAAAACACTAACATTTTATATAACAATATTTTTTCCCCAAAGGTAAAGGGCTTTTTAATAACTATTTAGAATATCAAATAGAGTTATAGATCACTGCTGAATGAATATCAACAACAAAATCATTATTAAAAGTTCATATTTTGTTTTGTTTTTATTTCAAAATATTTAGTAATATAGTATGCTCTTGGTATTTGGTCATTCAATTCAGTAAGTCTCTTACATCATATAGAATGCTAGCAGCTTGAGTGATTTAAGTTCTGACATTTATTAAATTAAAGCTATGGTGTGAAAAACTAGATTCATGTCATTTCTTGTACATTTCTGAATATATAACTGATGGGTTCAAATTTTCTCCATGACCATTATTTTCCAGAGCTGTTCCTCTGTGAGATTATTTTTCTTCATTCTTAATGAGAAACTGTCCACTATTTTAGTGCTACTGGCAAATGAAAGACAATCTGCAGTCAAGTACAACTGTTTTGCTAGAAAGAACAAGGATAATCTTATGCAACAATCTCTACTGCTTGTTTTCAGACACTGTACAAGTCTCTCTGCACTTAGTTATGCCTGTAAAACCCATAAAACCTCCTTCTCACCCCAATTTCTCCAATATTCTTTCTCTGACTTGTGTGAAACGGAACTATTTCTTAAATTTTCTTTTAGTGTACTAAAGATTGAAGTGATTGATCCTTTTTTTCCACATCAAAGCACATTCCTCTGGGGTAATTTGCTTCTCTAAATCCTGCTCACAGTCTATCCTATTAGTAAGATTTCTTTGCCAGAAAAATTTTCTGAAATATGCATATAGAATGATTGTATACTTTTTGTCCATTATCTAGGCATTATTTCTATTGAAGTTAATTATCTGATTGAGAAAACTTGCCTAGTATGTTGAGGAACATAATGACTAATTTTGATGTCCTGCTATTAAGAGAGAGTAACCTAGTTAAATTTAAGATTTCTAAGTAAGATTGAAATATTTCAATGTATTTACACCTCTATAAGTGTAATCATAATTTTAGTTAGACTTGATATCTTCAATTTTTATGAAATCTCAAGAGCAACCGACCTGTGCAACAGAGAGGAAAAGGTGGAATGTTGCTTGGAAGACCATGCAGAATAGGTGTTTCTGTTCTCACTGACATCCAGAGTCCGGAAAAATTTGAAAGTCACAATCACTGTTACTGCTGAGAAAGATAACTGCCAAATATTAGCTAATAGCTCACAGCTCCTCTTTTAGTGACAGCAGTGTTACTTAACTTACTGTCCCAAATTTTTGGCGCAGGTGAAGTAGGTAGTCTGATCATAGCAATTTTACTGCCACCAGAAGTCCACTTCCCCAGGGATGCTGCCTCTTTGCTTCTGCCTGGAATTAACCCTGGCAAAATAAGGTTTATGTTTTCTCCATTTTCAGGCATGCAAATGCATTTCAAAGTAATTGTCATAATTTCAGTCATTTATTCAGAAGCTAGAAGGTAATCATTGCTTAAATAGCTCATGTCTATATATACATTCAAAAAGATAGATGACTTGATCTGACTGATCTTAAAAAAAAAAAAAAAAGAGGTAAAAACTCCTGAAAAAAATACTTATTTTTCCCAAAACATAATATTCAAATGTAAAAGTTTATATTACGGCCCCAGCTGAGACCATTTTATTTAACCTAACTTCTAGAAAGTAATTGACTTTCCTTAGTAATAAGCACATAGGTTCAGACAATCCAGGCATATGTAGGTCAAAATACTCACCAAGGAACAATAACAGCATGTCACTTCTGATTGCTGATCCTTCAGAAGCTGTCTTGTTGTCATTTCAGGCCTGGATCTTCTGGTTTTCAATGGAATTGTTCCTTATTATCTCAGATGTAAAATTCTTTGAAATGGAAATCCTAAATCATTACCTCGTGACAGCTTCAAAGGATTGATATCCCACTTTGAATCTCTTTGAAGTATTTATTTCAAATTAAAAAATAAGTAACCCTGAAAGAAGACAATTACACCTTGAGCAATAGACATCCCTTTTCCTTCTGAAATGTTTCCTGACCAATGAGCATCTTTGAAGTCCATATTGTTCACCAATTTTACCTCAGAGATTAACCATATGAACAATAACAAACACTCCCTTCTAATATATCAGGTGAAGTCAGAAATTTTAATAGTTAAAAAGGAATTACAGTTAGGTTTACTTACCATATACAACTATGTTCTAAATGACCAAATTAATTTAAAGAGATTTGCTGTTATAGGAAGAGCAACAAAACGTTGTCTTCCACTTCTCAACTTAGAACAGAATCATAGAATAGTTAGGGTTGGAAAGGACCTTAAGATCATCTAGTTCCAACCCCCCTGCCATGGGCAG
>WTXV02002499.1:22895-33095 GCA_009823435.2 Nymphicus hollandicus
GAGAATCTGCTCCAAGATTTTGCCAGGCACAGAGGTGAGACTGACTGGTCTGTAGTTCCCTGGGTTTTCCATATTCCGCTTCTTGAAAATGGGGGTTATATTGCCCTTTTTCAAGTCATCGGGAACTTCACCTGACTGCCACAATTTTTCAAATACAATGGACAGTGGTTTAGCAACTTCATTTCAGACTACAAGTTACGGGATTATTTCAGCTAAACTAGTACAATGTTTCCTTGCCCCCTCCTTCTCCAGAGAAAATGAGCTGCTCAGTTTGACTATTACCTTATTAATCAACAAATAACTCCTAAAATTCAAGACCTATAAATCCTATATTGGTTAAACTCACGTTCAGGGAGAGAGGTGCTCTTTCTGAAATTTATATGTTAAAAATAGAATAATAAAATCTCTGGGTTGAAGTTTTGCATTCTTGACTTTATTTCAAGAAAATGGTACATGAAAGATTGTGCTCAGCTTAGATTTACGGGTTGTGTTCTCCTACTCCTTTATGTCTTGATTTTTTTTCCCATTTTTAGTTGTAAAATTAAAGAGGTGAAATAAGTATACTGAAGGAAAATCTGAAGCAAGGATTTTGAATATAATTGATAAACTTTAAATTAATAGCCCTTCTTTTTTAGAACTTCAATATTATTGCAATATTTTACAGAATTTCATGATCCAGGTATACAGGGGAAATTAATTATGTATGTAAGAAGAAAATAGAGTTGGAGTGGTGTTTCTTCCCTTTTCCCATAATACCTGTAGGAAAATAGCAAAATAGCCTGTTCTTTGAAATCCCTGATCATCCTGATTGACATGAACTTTCAGTTTCCTTTGCACATAACATTTTCATTTTATTTAGAAGAGCTGTCGGACTTGGGTGGACTGCAGAACTGATAACAAAGAAAGAAGAGGCATGTCATCTTTCCCTTGCAAACTCAAAATAGAGTTAATTCCAGCTGATTTACAGCTGTATACAATTGGCAAGTTAGGCTTATGACTTTCACGGTTGCCAAAAAAACAAAAGAATTTCAGACCCTCTATCGGGAGAATTCATGCCTTCTTAAGAGGAAGTAAGCAGCTGGCAAGCATCAAATATACTATGATCTGGCCTTTACACAAGAAATATTACCTTGACAGTATATAAACTATTATTACAATCCACTCTCTACCATTCCCTTTCAGGGAAAATTCCTAGACAAGATGACAAAAATAAAAGCTGTTCAGGAGGTGTTTCACACTTCATCCTCCAAGGGGAGTAAAAGGAAAAAAAAATCCCTCAGTTTTCCAATTCTTGATCTTACGTACTTTGGTATAATTAAGTTTGACAGTATTGAAATTACTCAAATTATGCCACTACAGACCCTGCAGATCAAGATCAAAATGAGTTCAGTGTATCTTTGTCTATTTTTGCTGGTGTTTGTAATGTTAATCCATTTATTGAGATTCCTGCTGTTTTTTTGAATTGGAAATTGATATGCTGAAAAAACCCACAATTTCTTTCTATCTGCTAAAATGGTAACATCAAAGTAGAGCACAAAGAGCTAAAGCAATATACCTTTTTTAAGCATTTTTTATTAAAATTATACTTTTTTATTTATAATTTTATTTATCAAGTGAGATGATGTTCAAATAATGATGTCCAAATGCTGCTCTCACTATTCTTTCCCATAATGACAATAATGAGTAACATAAAATGTCAGCTTAAGATGAACAGCATGAAAGTTAAAGGGAAAGGAATCCAACAGCATCATAGAAAATATCACTTAAAGGGTGCTGACTAAAAATGAAGAAAAGGCAGAGGATGACATGAAGAAATGTCTTCATCTTTCATTGTTTTTCCTCTTCCATACATAAAACAAAGTACAATCATGTGAATAAAAACTTTGGATGGAATAAAATTGGCAAGCACAATAAATGTGTGAGCAAAATGTTACTAAGAAGATATAAACCACAGACACTTCTCAATTACTGTGGGATCCATCTTACGTTTTTATTTGAAAAAAATATATTAACAGCTCACATGGATACACACATAATTTTAGGACTAATCAAAATGAACTTCAAACAATGAAGTTCAACTATTTTAAGCTTGTTAAATGGAGCTGGCAGAGAGAAGGAGATTCAGGATACTAAAAGCTTCTTGTAGATATAATGTTATCTAAAGGAAAGGAATCTGGAAGCTCTTTGTCTCTAATAGAATACCAGATCTTTTCTGAGTGCTACACACAGAAATAACATATCCCTGGATGTTATAGAAATACTTCTGAAAGTTAAATTTTTGCTTACAGTATAATCCAGAGTATGGAAAGGGGTCAGGAGTAATAACAGCAAAACTTTCAACCGACTGCGCCAAAAATCTCTGCTTGTGTGTAGAAGAGAGTCACTGATCTCAGTGTACTGAAATAACTTTACACATTAGGTGAGGGTCTGTTGTGGGCATCCAGTCAGGTTTTCTCTCATTGGGGTGTGAATGGGATCTTTTTTTTTCCCAGTTTTCAAGTCAAAAATTGGAAGGCCCATGAGACTGATGAGATGGATGATAAACTGTAGTCTTTTTGTGTTACCAGAAAACTTACCAGTTATTGGAACTGGAAGATATAGTGTGATAATTTCCAGTGTGAGGTGTGGGTGGTTTCTGTAACCATTCTTTACTGTTGGAGGTCATTTGTCTTATTTCACTGCCTTGTACATAACCCATAGTTTTTATCAGTTCTGTCTAGGTTCTTTTGAAACATGATCAAGTCTCTCCCGAAGGCCCAAATTGTCTCTTTTCCGTAATCCCTTCCTCAAATACCTGAATTACATGGAAAGTAAGTAAAACACAGACAAGTGTGTTTAAAGGGCAATTTTGCAGTTGTTCAAGTTCTACCTCTGATTGCCCATAGACAGGTTTACACATTAGTCACAGCCTCCCTTTTTTCCCCTTTGCTTCTTCCTTAGCTCAGGTCTAGCTCAAATGTATAAAAAATGTGCCCACCTGTCTTCCTGGTGTGTCACAAATCCTGCAAGCACAGAGACTGTGATTGCTTCAGAAAATCACAGCAAGTAGATAATAGAAAGAACATAGCTAACTCATTTAACTAATGTAAGACTGTTTTTCATGTTACATATTTAGCTCTTCATGTCTGCCTCATATGAAATAGCTCCTGAAATAGAGTTATCTCATTTCCTGTCACAGACATATTCTTAAAGTGGGACATAATACACTGTTAATATTTTCCTAATATCCAACCTATATATATATATTAATTAATTTGATCCTATTACTATTGGATCCACACTATACGTTCTCTTTTTGTAAGGATTTGGCAAATATCTAGAGACTGCTTAGACCAAATCCTCACTGAAGTCATATTGATTTAAACCAGATGAGTATCTGGCACTTTATGTCTACTAAAGCAATCCTTTTAAATCTTTCCATAGAGCTTAGTCTCTGCAGATGTCTATCCTCTTGTGGCTATTTTCCTGACTCTTTAATATTATTTTTTTTAAGTTTTAGTTTATTTTAATTTACTTTATTTTGTACGTAAGGAGAAGCCTAAAATGAAAAGGACTAGTCCAGATATGGTCATGCTTTGGTAATACAGAATGGAGTTTCCTCTCTCTGTTCTGTTGACGTGATATGTCTGTTAACATAATATACGCTACAGGCTTTTTTAGCTGACATTTTGCATAGCCTAACCTTGTCCACTGTTAGAACTCCAAGGGGTAATTTTAAATATTTTTCTCTCCTGAATTTACCTTTCACTTGAATAGCTGTGGTTTGGAAAACTTTTACCTCCCAGGTATAATAACAATAAAGCATCATTTGTTTCTGTTCTTGCTTGTATTTTTTTTCTAACACAGGGAACACACAAATTCAGAAACCTTGGGCAAATCAAGATTTACACAAGAGTTAGTGCATGTGTGGTGTAATGTAACCATGCCGAAACAGTAGCAGGGACATGGTTCTTGATGAATGAGGTCTAAATTTTATATGCCTTAAAATGCCTTCTTTCAGTTTGTGCTCAACACATTGCTCACACTTTGGGTGAACAGATTGCTCATCTGTACCCAGTTGCTGCAATGGAATTACTTCCAGATAGAAGGAAATGTGCTTTGTTTCTTCTTATATATAGGATAATATTTACCAATCCCTGTGACTGCTAGCCCCAAATTTTAATAATTTCTTTTGTTTAAATCATTTTTTGTGTTTTCATTTTATCCCATTAAGCAATAGTCAGTTGATTTTTAACAGACTTCATGACTCCTTGAATGTAATGTTATCCATTTTTTTTATTTTAAAGCAACGTATAGTGTTCCACATACTTAGTACATAGAATATACTGACATACTTCTTTTGACAGTACACTTTAGTCTTACTCTAAGTTTAGAATTTCTGGTCCTGTTCAGCTGACTCTTATGGCCCTGAGATATCTGGCAAACACCTCAGGTACAACCTAATTCAGCCCAAGTAGTTCCGACTGGCAAGGTCATGACAACAACTGTTAGTATAATCGGTCCTAAAATACACTTATGAATCCCATCCTTGTTGTGTAATAACTGCAGTTTTTAAACTTGACTATCTCTTGGGGGACAATGATGGGTTTCAGAACACTGCAGGAAAATTAACTTCCAGGTAACATTCCAGAGGTACAGAAATATTCTTCTAAAGCTCCCTGAATCTTACAAGACTTCGGAAGCTGTTTCATGATCCAAGTTTTCAGTTTCTCAGAAATGTAGACAAAATTGAATCTTCTAGAAGTAACAAAGAAAGGCCTGAAAAAGAAGGGTGATGTGACTGGGAGGAATAATAAGTAAATCAGGACCCCTGAGAAACAGCTGAAAGAAGTCATTTGGGTTTCTGGGAAGGTGAGGGAAAACTAGGAAATAGCAAAAGGAGTTTCAAGGAATTGGGAGATGTAGAATTTAGGAGCATTTTAAGTGGCTGCAAGGAAATGCAAAGTTTTGAATTTGGATTATTGGGAACTCTTTATCGTTCTTCCCACTCTGCTTTAGCATTGCCCTCTCCTTCCCCAGTTTCATTTAGGAATAGGATTTTAACTTACACAAAGTTTTCTTTCCAAAACCCACTCTTTCTCTTTGCAGTAGCCCTTTGTTCACCATACCTTCACTTTCTGGACTAAGACATAGAGGTGAGGTGTAGAAAGGAGGAATAGGATCTGCTGTAACTGAACAGAAAAGAGAGAGACATAGAAAGGGGCAGCAGTGGGATATTCTGTCGGTGGTTGCAAGGCCTGAAGAAGGAGGCTGAGTGCAGCTGCTGCAGCCTCCATATGGGGTTACATCCTCACAAAACCAATCATAAGTTCACAAATGTTGACAGGGACAACAGGAGCAGCTCTTGGGGACCAAGAGACTGTCTGTTTGGATCACACATTACTTGAGTAGCCAGAGGAAAGAAACAAGTGCCTATGCTCTTATTGTCTCTTTTCCTGCCACATAGAAATTTAAAAGTAAAAATCATATACAATCTTGATTTCTTTTTGTATCTACTGTGAAAATTGTCAAATACTATAACCTAGACTGTAGTTTCATGATAAGAAAACTATTTGACTCAGAACCTTCAGAAATAGCATATAAATTACCCTGGGATAAATAGCCACAAAATAGGTCATTGATCGGCAGAATACGGAGGGCAGTTGGAGTTAGTCTGGGGGTGTTTGCTTTAACAAATACCAGGTACCATTTATCTTGTATTTCAGAGATTTGTTATGATAATGATGTTTAAAATGTAAATAACTCAAAAAAGACTTGAAAATAGTAGTTGTTTTACTGACAGTATTTAGCTTTCCTGCCTCTAATGTGCCTGGGACAAGCTTTGCCACCTCCCTTTAAGTTGTATTCTGTGTTGGCCCAGCACTGTTAAATCTGTAGCCATGTTCAGAGTTTTTCCTGTTATGTTCTTCCAGTATTATTGGTCTTATTGTTACAGCCCGTATGGAGGGAATCCATGTTTATGTTTCACAGCTCAGTAGTCATAGTTATAGTAACTTCAGGGTGAAAGCCTAGGGACAATTCTCAGAATAATCCTTTCTTTTTGGAAACTTTACTGCATCACTAACTCATTTGTCTAATTCTTGCACACATTTTATAAGGTGGTATAACTGAGAAGCGACCTGCCAAATAACTGACTATACATCTGAAGATAATGTCAGGCATAACACCTGCAGTACTCAAAGGGCATTACTCTGTTAGCAATTCAGCCGTGCTACTGCAAGCAACTGCTTTAAGACTTCAATTTTCTTCTGCGTTCTCCTACAGTGTTCATTCACAGTCTGTTAAGGTAATCTTCCTCTTCATGACCACATTTCCACGCTGTTTATTTTTTCAAATAGCCTGAAGCTATTTTGGTAAAAAGAGCACTACTGTGTATGTCCGTTCTTAGAATTGCAAATGCTTTTAGTGCCCTATCCCTGAGGAGTATTTTGCCTGTAGCATTTCTAAGTCACAGAGGTCATGCATAAAGTTTTGTCACACTGAACTATTCAGTTCAAGCAAGATTAAAACACATACAAAAAAAAAAACCCTCATCCCCTATCTGCAATGATCAGGTTCATTGAGTATGTTACAAGCTTCCTCACTTTCCATTCAGTAAGAGCCAATTATTGTTAATCTACTGAGTTGGAAGTCACCTCACATGCTAACAAATCTTCTGACTTATAAACAGCTTTACTCATTTTCTGGCAGCACCCCTTGTGAAATTACAAAGATGGTCTGTACTGGAAGAACTTTATACTTTATATCTATGTTATTCTATTAATAAGGATATATATTTGAAAAATACACTCACTTAACTCAGTTGATAATCATAGAATATCTGCTTTGTTTTTTGTTACAGGCTGAGACCTTTACTGAAATAATTTTTCCTAGCAGAATAGTAATAATAACTGAAAAATATAATGGCAAGCAATAAGAATGAAATTTGATGGTTTAGTTTTGCTTGGTGTTTTGGTATTGGGTTTTGTGGGTTTTTAACCTTAGGATTCAAGAGTGATATCCTGAAATGCATTATCCATCCATGTGGTAGTTGTTTCAATGTGAAGATTCATGGGTGGCAGAATAAGGAAATTCTATCTGCTCAGAAAATTTCCATTAGTTTCCTGACTAATTTTTCCTAGGCATTCTTTCCTCTCATCTCTCCTATTGCTTTTGTAAATCTGGGGGAGAAAGCTAGACACAGTTGCCACAGTGGCTGGCAAGGCAAATCTTTCATGAGAGAGTTTCTGAAAGTTTTCAAAAGTTCACAAAGGCTTAAAAAAAGAAACTTACAGTGGAAGATCACTAAAAGAGTTTTTACCAATGCAAGCAAAAGGTCCAAATAGTATTTCTGCTTTGCTATTGCGAATTTTAAAAGAAAACCTTTACCAGGCAATAAGATGAGTTAAAAAAACCAAACCAAAACAAAAACAAAACACCAAAAAAACCAAAACCAAGTAAACAAAAAAAAACCACAAACCAGATCAGTCTTGTTGTCTTTAAAACTTGATTTAATTGACAGTAGCCAGTCAAAATATTAAACAAGAAAAAAAAAACCAGAAAATATTGATTTTAGCCCTTTGCTTATCTCAGAAAAAGAAGTTAGTAGTTAATCAATTTTAATATTGAATTTAACAAAGAACAATGTAATTATTTGTTTCTAAATCATGAAAAGATATTGGGCAAGGAATGCACATAACAGCTTTTGAGTGGTTTGAATCAAATCCAGAGATTAAGCTTACTATTGCCTATTGAAGATCTATTTTAGTAACTGCTCACATCCTGTACATGTAACAAATCTTGTTCATATATTCAGTGCACACATGCTTCAGGAAAAAGTTAAAGGAGAATAAAATTACTTCCTCAGTAAAACTTCAGGCTTGCCATTACTGCAGAAGGTGTATTTCTTCTTTTGAATGTGATGTTTCTGTTGTGAGAAAGTTTCTGCCTCCATTTCCTCTGCTGCTTTTTCTAAGGGTGCTTCTACTATTGCTGTTCCCTGGGGCCATGAAGTAGGTGAGAGTCAGAGCCTTATGCTCAGAGGGTATAAGCAGCCTGATTTCGTGCTCAGGATTGTGGAAGTCTGTTGGAAAAGGTTACTAAGCACTTTCAAATGCTACCAATTAATGCGTTTGGTCGATTGCACTAAGGAGCATGCAATACAGAAGGAAATCCCATATCTTGCCAGTTTAATACTTCAGGCTCAGTGGTCACTCAAACTGGCTTGTATAATAGTAAGCTGCCTAGAGTTCAGAGGCTGGCAAGTCTGTTTTCTCTTTCAGCTCAAAATTAGCATGACATTTATCCCATTTATCAGCTCCCTGATATTTTCAATCCAAAGTGCTATTATTATTTCTCTCTGACTTATTAATCTACATTCCAATGATAATGGTCATTATAGTAAAACCATTTTTTTATATATACATGAAATTCAGAATTATAGACTGTCTCTGGAACTTCCTGCATTACCTGTATCTTGTCCAAGGTCAAAGATTGACTGTTTTTTAAACAGGACACTGCTGGGAATGATGTCACAATGTGTTAGTCTGATCACAGAATGTTTGGTTTTTTTACTTTAAATGAAGATCTGAAACTGTGGCAAACAGGGATGTTTGTAATGGATTTCCTATAATGCAATGGAAATCAACATCTAGAACTTTGCTTTTCGTTTTGCTTCTGTAGGTGTTTAGATATCCATCATGTTTTTAATGATCACAACCACAGGTGAAAGTGGAAATATTAGGGTTTGGAGATTTATGCTTCATTCTTTAAGCCCTAAGCCTTTTGAAATTGGCGTGTGAAGCTGTCCGCAAATTAATTTGCTGTGTTATTTCATTCTGATTTTTCCTATTATGGATTGATTCACCTCTTGGTCTTCCATGTTGCTTACATAACACCTGAATGGAGAATGGCAGGGAACCTTTCTTGTTTGTTTCAAAACAAATTACTTAAATCCTCCTTTTGGAACAGTGAACAACCTCTGAATCTCTGTTTCATTCTGGTTGAACTGCAATTTGAAAAGATCCTATCAACAATAAATGTAAATCCTCCTATCTGCTGTAAAGCCATGAAATGTCTGGGCTGTATCTGTGCTTTTTCTCATCATTAAGACAATGGAAATGCCAGACTGGAGAAGTGAAGGAATTCAACCTGTCATTGTTTGAAAATGACAGTGCAGCAAAAGAGGGAACTGTTCTGTAGTTTGAAATAACAACCTAAACTTATTTTACGTAGACTGTAAAAACTACATCTTGATATAAAAGCTTTGATGTTGTTAAATATTTTTACTGGCATTCTGCAACACTTCAGACGGTATGAAACTTCAGGAAAATAAGACTGCACTCAGTCTGGCATCTAAACACATCAGTGGTCTAACCACAGTCACATTTTTGTGTCGGCATCATGGAAAAAGAGAGTTTTAAGTAATGTTTTTGAGGTGGATAATGAAGTGGCGTTGTGGGAAACCTTCCTATGCATCAAGAGGTAGAAAGAAAGAAGTACAAAGACTTCTGTTGGAATAAAAAATAGCATTTAGCCAGTAGAGCTATGTCATGTTGGAAGAGAGACCAGATTATTAACAGTAAGAAGAGAGATGATAGGCCGAGTGGGGCTGGAACAGAAATATCATAAAAGCGAGCATAAATTACTTATGCAAGACAAGATAGACAATAGACCAACAATGATATGATGTGAAGAAGAGGTTAAGGTTTTGAAGGAGGAATATTTTAACAAAAACTATGTGAGCAGACTCCCCAGTCTCTCCTGGAACAAGTTTTAATTTCCTGCAATGTGATATGAGGCCTAGGTCTTTCCCTTCAAGGTCTTAGTGGGAGAAAAAAGCATTAAAAAAAAAAAAAAACAACTATGAAAAAAAGAAACCCAACCCTATCAGAAACTGATGAACATGTCCACTGTGTTCCACCTGAGCAGAAATTGGTACAGCCCAGGTGCCTCATTAATCAATACTACATAGGTGTAAGAAGATAAAATTATTTAAATTCCTTCTTATAGAACGAAGGAGAGAAGTCAGTTAAGTGGTTTGGGCATTATCCATCCTTGATTTTCAAACCTAGACTGGAAAAAGTCCTGAGGACTCTATGTCATAGTTTAAGCTGAATCCAGGTGTCCTGGGTTCAGCAGTAGTAGTCATTTTTTCTCCTTCTCAGTAGCTGGTGCAGTGCTGTGGTTTTGACTTTCAGCCTGGGAACAATGCTGATAACA
>WTXV02002502.1:8208-28548 GCA_009823435.2 Nymphicus hollandicus
TACAGAAAGTAGTCATTCAAGTAAAAAATAAAAGAAAGAAACATGCAACCATTATAATATGTACCTTGTAAGTATTAAAATGAAAACAGTATAAAGCATACATAAAAAGCTGTATTGTAATTTTTTTCCATACTACACTAAAGCATAAAAGAGATTTCCTGCATCGTCTAAAAGCTAGTTTCCATACTCAACTTTTTATTCAGTACTTCGATTTCCATCAAATCTAACATCAAATACATTCTTCACTTTGACTTCAGAATAATTTAACATTAAATCTGTATTTTTCTGGATTCTGGGTTTGATGCTAATAACATTTTGATCCATTTTAGGTAATTGTACTGAATAAATAAAACATTTCCCACTCCTTTATTGGTATGTGTTCAGTCACCAACATTTTAGCTTTTGGTGGTTTGTTGTCTGGGTTCCATAATCTGAGTACATATTTTTTAATTCAACTATTCTTTTGCCCTGGGAGTATTACAGTGATTGAAGGAGAGCAAAGTAGCTAGAAGCCAGTAACCATGTACCAATACTAGAGTACTGGTGCATATCAAAGAAATCAGATAAATGGGGGGTCCCATTTTTCCTCTTCCAAATCTTTCCTGCTTCTAATAGTTACTACATTTCTGTGGAAATACTGCTAAATCCCAGTATTTTGTTTATTTCAGATTTGCTTGCAAAAAACAGCTGGCATTGTCTTGTTTGATGAAATTTCACTTAAACTTTTAAAAATCAGCAACAACGTTTGTCTTCCATCTATGCTGTGCTCAAGAGATTTCTGCTTCCTGCATAAATTTATTCTCCTAAAACCAATCGGTATGGCCTTCCTCCTTCAGCCTTATCACAGTAATACTTGATTTGTTTCAGCATAATTTTGATGTGAAGAGAAGATGCGTGTCAGGGGAGGCATGTTTTATCCTCCCACTATGCTCTTCTGAAGCTGCAGTATATATACATAAATTTTTATATTCCTGTTTGCCTACTCAACCCTTTTTGCTTCCCAGTCACTACAGGTTTGAATCAGCCACAACTTTTGTTTAAAGCTGATTTCCCTCTGTCAAGAATCAAGAGGATATGCTGAAAGTCATGTTACATTTGCTCTCCTTAACACACTTACTTCAGCTTGGAGAAACAGCATTTGGGCTTAGTTGACTAATTCCTAGCAGCTTCTCCTGAATGTACCTGACTTTAGCTGGACTAAAGATGGATCAATGGATAATCTGAAGAAAGTTTCATGCAACTATCAAGACTTCTATATTGAAGGTTGAAATACATTTTCACTTTCTGGACTGCTATACCACATAGTTACACCTCAAAAAATAGAGTAGCTTTGCTAAAGAGATAAAACATCTACCAATTTTAGCAGCTCTCCCTTAATTTAACTTTTAGTAACAGATCACTTAGCTTCTAGCTTTCTTTATAGAACTGTAGAAACTAGGCACTAGGAAGAAAGAATAAATGGAAAAAATAATACTAAGGAATCTTAACTAAGTCTGTGATCCTTTACATGAACAGTTACAATGACAATATACAGAATAGCCCTTAGACCACCAGTTACTGCTTGGCCTGTCAAAAGGAAATAACCATGTGAATGAGTAGTCAACATATGCAGGAAGGTCTGAAATAGTTTTTAAGGTAGCATTAAGCCTAAAATGCATTTATTAGCAGCTATATAAATTCTATAATTTCTACGTCTGAATCCTTTATTTAAGTGGATAGGGCTTTTTTCTCATTTAAAAAAAAAAAAATGGTTTTCTTTCACAGGCTAAATAATTTTATTTCAATTAGAAAATTACAAGCAGGCTGTTAATCATTATAAAGAGATTGATGGCTATAATTCATTCAATATTTACAAAATATTCTGAGTTTTGATAAAAACATGCTATATACTATTTTACTAACATGAGCAGCAGCCGGAAATTCATTTGTGTCCTTGCTAATTTGACTAAGCCATTTCACTCTTAAGAAAATTTTCTGGGAAAACAGAATGTTTCAACAGATTCAATAGCTTCAATTCCATCTGTCAATATGCTTTTGAAGATCATATAAACTAAAATGAACTATTTCAGAAGACTTCTGCTGGCACTACGGGAGTCAAGCCGACTTGTACATACACTGTTGACTCTTCTATTCTGAATAGTGCTGTCCTTTTTCTTCCTATATGTGCAGATAGAAGTCCAAACCCAAAACTATTGAAGCTATCATCCAGAATTTATCTCTTGACACATCCAGTTTATCTGTTGACAATTGTGGATTTGCAGATAGTACATCATGTGTAGAACCTTTCAAATCTGTTGAGGTCACTCTTACTGACAATATCACGGCAGACAATGATTTCAACCTGCACCAGCTCTGCAACTCTTCTATAATGGCAATCAATAAATCTTGCCCTCTAATGCCATGAATGATTTCATGATGGTTATCTGCATCATATTCTGAATACATGTATGACTATACAACACCACCAAGGTTTTAATT
The DNA here is from genome assembly GCA_009823435.2 of Nymphicus hollandicus. Taxonomy (NCBI): domain Eukaryota; kingdom Metazoa; phylum Chordata; class Aves; order Psittaciformes; family Cacatuidae; genus Nymphicus; species Nymphicus hollandicus. Next base: position 10,687 of record WTXV02002502.1, read on the forward strand.
TGGCAGCATCTTTATTGTCGTTAAACTTACCAATTCTGCTGAGCTAAACACCTAGTCAGAATGTAATACTATTCGTTCTAGTTTGCTCTTGCTGAAGGCCACGGAACAGAGCAAAATAGAAAGTCTGTAGACAGTTACCAATTCCCATTGAAATAAACCAACCAAACAAAACACCAACCAAACAAAAGACGTTCAACCTGTGCATTGGCCCACTCACATAGGAGTAGTAAAATGAATGGTAAAAATAAATACCTACACAGCACTTGAAAAAAAGTAGTTATGGGAAATGATGAAACACTCTGAACTTCTCAATTGGAATTAGACAACATCAATTATGCAGCAAGAGACTACCAATTATCATTTATCGTGATATTTGTTCCTCGATATCAACTTTCATTTTAGCTGCATCTTTCTATTGTCTGATGACATTTTCTCAGAGAGTAATTATCCTACTGCAATATAGCTGTCTATACCAGCAAAATTCTCCTGTCTGTAACTTGTTACTCACTCTGTGTTATGATAAATGGTATTATATGGTTTATTAATATTACTACCCATGTCAAAATTATTCATCCCATATTCTTTATATTGGGTTTAACTCATGTATCTCACTTACCTAAAGGGTAAAACTCTTATGTTTCACTGCTGTTTTAAAGAGCCCTCTCTACTTCTACACAGAGCTTTGGCTTCATATGTCTTCTGGCACAAGGCAGTCATATCTTTCCAAGAGGAAAATAGGACAGACTAAAATGAAAACCAACCCCCCTCATCCCCCCCAAAAAAGTAACCCCCAAACTCCAGAGCAAATGCCAACCTCAACCAAAAAAAAAAAATACAATTACCAGATTCACTCTAAAAGGTCAGAAACTTTATTCTGAGACTAATAAGAATTTCTTGTAAAAATGTTCAGTATAAGTACTGAAGAAAAGTAGATGTAGTTTGATAAAGTATGACATAGCTTCCCATCTAAGAATAAGTATGGCTACTTTGTATGGCTTGTATAGAGACAGAATGAGTCTCAAATACCACAGATACATGCTTCCTCTAAATGGCTCTGCTACATCAGAAAACTGTCTTAGACTACCTGAATATATTGTATTCTGAAACAGAAGGCATATTAAAATATCTATGCCATTCTTCCCATGTTTTTCCTTCAAGTGTCCCTGCTCACCATGAGGACGTGGGCGCCATTATTTGCTCTCACATCTGCTATTTCTAAAAAAACTATCATTCCTAGGGGAAATTATTACTTTGTTTTCACCTGATTGTTTTTGCTCTTTTCTTTGTGTTTATTGTTCAGTCCTTTGTAGACAAAGAAAGATTTACCACACTTTTTTTATATTGCTAGCTTTCCCTTTTTCCAACTGTCACCTGCCCATCTCTCAGCTCTGCAAAAAACCCAGACTGGTAATCTGTTAACCTCTGAAAGAGTTTGAAGTACACCCTGGGGTACTACAATTCTGTATTATTCATCTGGCACATTCTAAATTAAGTGGGTTTTGATCTCATGGGCAACAAAGGAACTATGGGATTATTCCAGCTAGTCTCAGTTCAATGAAAAAGCAATCATGGATTCAGCTGGACCTGGACACTGAAAATACCACCAACTTACAACTGTTCTGATCTTACAAAAATAACCTGATTTAGTCAGAGCTTGTCATTCTATCCTGTTTTTCAAAGGTGCAATAAGCAGGTGAAGCTACTTCCTCCCAAACCTACAGAAGTATATCAGTTTTAAAAGGAGAGGAGAAAAGAGAAGACAGAAGACAAATAGCATTTGCTCAAATATTGGTTTTATGGGTGATCTTAGTTTTATTTATGTCAGCTACTCTAGTTCAAGAAGTTGGACTATGTCTACAAATCAGTTTGAGATGTCAATTTTTGAGGTACTGTCAACACAGAAGAGAAAATGAGTAAAGTGTCAGCTGACCTACCTGAAGACAAGAGCATGCTTTTGCAGTTTAAAATGTGATGAGAAGAATCCAAGAAGTTACAGTTTGTGATGTGTTATATGTGCTACCTTCATTAGATGATGATTACAATTAATGCATATGCCCCACGAGAACCAAAACCCACAATTTTAAAATCTAGACATTTCCTATTTGAGTTTCATTGCTGGAATGTTTAGGTTGAGATCCTGGTACCTGATAAGTAAAAAGTGTGAGCAACCCAAAATATCAGGAAAGTAAATGAGAGATGCAATGCATCAGCTCCACAATCACATAAATCGCAGTTGGGCTAGCAGCAATGAAGCCTGAGTTGTGTATCATAAAAACATTCCAACAATAGTTTTGCCACTAAGTAATTAATAGGTTCTGATTTATCCAGTTTTTTCCACATTTAACAGTAGGATGATAATGATTTTTTTCTTTTTTATCTTGAAGTGGAAAAAAAGGCATTACAATCGTTGTTGTGATTAGAAAGTAAGTTCAGAAATATGCTAAAACCAAGATAAAATCATTGTGTATTTATTGCAGGCTTTAAAGAGTGTGCAGTAAATGAGGGAAAGGCCAACACTTGAATTATGAGATTAAAAATAAGAAACAGCTGCTACATTTCCCAGGTACCATTCATCCAACGCAATGAATAAGATAGGGAACCTAAGGGAAATGCTCAGCGACTGTGTCATTAAAGGCCATATGATAATGAAGGTGTGCAGAGGCTGCATTATGCTTTCACAGGTAACGTTCAATCTGATGCTTCCTAATTTTTAAAAAATTGACTTTGCAAAAGACTATCCCCCAAAACCCCCACCACACAGTTCTTTAATTCAATCCACTCCATAACTAGCTTAAGTAAAAGGAAAAAAACCACAACATGTTATTTAGATAATCGTTTCACCTCCATCACACCATGTTTCATTAGTAGTTTTTGAAAACTAAATGCTTTAGCGTTGCCTGAACCATAGATCTAACGTTAAACAGCTTCTGGAGAAATCCTACTTCCAGCAGCATGGAAAAGGACCACTGGGACCTGTGTAAATGTTTCTCTCAAATGCCATCCACCCATGTGCCAAAATACAAGTCTTGGGAGACTAAACAGGTTTCTGATTCATGCTTTCCTTTTTAAATAAACAACTCTTGTCATTTAAACTGTTACACAGTATATGAGTTAGCTCTTCAGTAAAATGAAGAGGTCAGTTCAAATATCTCAAAGCTATAATTATGGATTTATCAAGAATTTAAAATATTAATTAAATTTGAGCTAAATTTTCTAGACAAAATTATAAAAAAAATCATGAGGTATTTACTTTAGAAGCATCTAAATTTTAAGAGAATGAGCACACAGCCAATCCCATTTACATTTAAATGTAGATGTTTTCGCTATGACAGTTAATGAAGAAATTGTCTTGCTTTCAAAACGTTATTAAATTAGAGATGTGTATGCTTATGTTAGCATAACAGAAATCAGTCATCTAATAATAGCTGCAAGGGAATGACATTCAGTTAAAATCTATCTTTTGGGGTTTAATTATGATCCAGACTTTAGCTGGTATTTTTATCAAAACTAAGTATTAAAGATTATAAAGATCTGAGACAAAGCTAAGCAGTTATCAGGTAAGCTCCACTTAGACTTCACAGTCAGAATTTTGTTATGTGGGCAGGCTGTTTAGCAACTGAGACATTACTCCTTTTAGTGGTTTATGGGGAGAAAGTAGATATCAAACCTACTGGCAGAATATTTATTGCAATTTCAACTTGTGCTGTTGAGATATTTTAAATGAATGTGATATTTATTGATGTGATATTTGCAATCCCTTCAGTCATGTATAAAAGTTTTTTTGACAATAGAACACAATCTCCCTTCATGATGTACCTTTTGAATGCAGCCTGATTGATAATAAAGTAATTGCTGCTTTTCAATGATAGGCAAAATTTGAGTTACTCATTCTACTCAGAGCACCCAAATTTCGCCAAAAAGGTAGGCAGGCAAGACTATTACCACCCCTAACACCTATCAAACATCCACCACATTCTTTAATTTTTCTATTGTTTTCATGGAAGCTAGTAGATTAACTGATAACTTTTTAAGAAGGATATTTGAGGTACTTCGGAAATTATGAAGCCTGGAAATCTTCATTTTCTAGAAGAACTGCATATTCATGGATCATGCATTTTTCAAAACAAAAACTAAATCAAAACCATGTGCCTCATTTCTGAAAGAGGCAATACCGTATGACAGAAAAATCAGTTGGAACTATAACAGCTATCATTAAAAAAAAAAAAAAAACCAAGACATAATTAGCTCTACATCATTCCTGCAATTTCAAGGTCAGACTGTTAATATTTTCCACAGTCATGGCAAAGAAAATAAAAGCAGAGAAATGCCTTAATGACAAAGTAGGGAAAAGCACATAAAAAATGAATTCCAACAAACATGGGGTCTTCATCTTCCAAACAAAACTACTCCCCTCATGACCAGCAAGAAAGATATTTATATTCAGGTAAGTTACACTCCCTTACATTCATTGGAACTCTTTTAAATGCATTTACAGTTTATAATGGATGCAAACACATGCACAGCAACAGCCTAAATCAAAATAACAGATTTAAAACCAGCCAGAAAATGTGCAAGTGCTAAATATGAGTACTGCACTTATGCTATGCTTTATAACATTCTATTATAATGAGTTTTATTTAGTGACAGCTCCCTACAGTTTCTAGGTTCACACATTAAACTGGGATTCCTAAGTCTCACTGAATTAAATTCACTGATTCAAGAGGCTGAATGTAAATCATACTCACTATGGGTTAAGCGACTAAGAATATACCATGTATATGTCCACTGCCGTCTAAAGGAAGCCTGAAAATGAACTCAAGAAATACACAATGTAAAACTTATGGAAGGAAAAACATAGTAGTATCATAAGTTGGTCCCCAGCATCACAAATTTTGCCAAGACACAATTCCACTCCCTAGGTGAAGGCAAAAAGAAAGAAACATACCTAACAAGACTTGTATTTTCATGAAGTTGGGAAAAAAGTCCTTTTTTCAAGGGAACCACTGCAGATGATAGAGAGAACTCAAAGGTGGGAGTCTTTGAGTTCTACAGCTGGAAACTGTTTTGTCTATTGTTTAAGTATTATAGTAAGTAAAAGTCAGATAAATTCTTGCAGATGCCAATTACTAAAAAAAACATTCAACACACCTTGCTGACAAAAATATATTCCTACGCACTTAAATTTATAAATATGTGTTAAATGAAAACTCCTGATGGCACTATTGAAAAGACTAAACTTTCACCTTAGAAATATGACTAAGGCAAATGACAGTGGAATCTCCAACAAGATTTGGACCCACTTAGCAAGAAAAATAAATTCACACCATCAATAATCAGATCACCCACTGAAAGTAGAGGTGTAAGTGGTGCTTAACAGTAGGAAAGTAACAAAATTGAAATAACAGTAGAAAGCATGAGAAATCAGAAGTCAAAAGAGTGACATTTATTCTCGGATCACTCTAGATGAGATCTCATAGGACATTACCCACACTTAATTTATTTCACTAAAAACACACAGTAAATTATTTCAGTTCTGCAAGATGGGTGAACATGAAGCACTTTTCTGTATAACATGCTTTGTGGTCTGCCTTTTACTCATAATTCACCTTGTCTTTTAACGTTTTCAAATCCACATCCACAATGTAATTTGGAGTCTGTGCTTCAGCACAGGATGCCACCCACACTTCTGAAAATGACAGTCCTATGATACTGCCCAATATCTAAATTTGGTTGTTCACACCAACTCCATTACTTTAGGAGGAATTTTACTTTCCTTTACACTAGCCCACACTTGCTACCAATCATTTCAACGAAATTACAGTAATTTGAAATCATATCTTAACTCAAGTATTTATAATTTCTAGGAAGAATATCTGCTACTAGACGTTTGGTTTCACGGAAAATTTCTTTAGACATCTAACTTGCCATAAAAAGACGAAAAGAAGCTACAAAAAAGCAACCAACAAGTTACCTTATTTTCTTTTAGTCAAGCGGATGAAGCTCTAAAGACAGATCCCATACTGAAACTCTATTATACATGTATTTCACTGAACAAAAGAAACTTGCATAAAAAGCAAAATTCTGATTGAAATACACTAAACAATCTGCTCATTGAAAGAGTTTCTGTGTCAACAAAGCATATCATTATTGAGCCACATTAATTTCTTAAGCATGGCAAGTATATTACTGGTAGTTCAGTAATGGTGGCAGAGGGGGAACTGCAGTAATGTGAAATTGCAGCTGCACTGGGCCCAGATCACCCTGTGTTCCTATGATTCCTCTTCACTTTCAGCTCAGATTAGAACACAGTACCAAAATGATGGCAATCTTCTTCAGCTCCCCCCCAGTGAATCAGTCCAGGGTTCAATTCTGCCATACCCTAGCATTGTGACAAGTTTATATTTAAGCCTGGCAACGATCCTTACCTGCAGTGTTCCAGAAAAATAAATTAATAGAACAGAACTACTAAATGCATCAGCAATAAACAAGAAACTCTCCATATTCACAATGAACAAGGCTTTTCAAAGGTATCACAATTAATAAAAAAGTGAAAAAATTAATGCTTCTTAGTAAACAGATGATCTGATTCACATCATAGATGATAATAAGTAAATTCCTTAACACAGAGTTAGCAGATTTAATTGCCTTTATCTTGGCTGCATTAAAGACTGAAAAAGAGAGATAGGAATGCTGACTTTATGGCCAAATCATCCTTGGGCATAAATCCAACCAGAATTAAACTGATACAAAAGTATTTTCCAAGGTAAGATTAAGTTGTATCTCTCCAAAAGTCCCCGGAATAAATAACCTAATTTGTGCAAACACGATTTATTCCCAACCCCCCCCCACAAGATACTGCCTGAATTTGGGCCTTTTTTCCCCACTTGCTGAATTAAAATTGTATTTAAGCCACCATATTTAAAAATAAAGATGTCAATTGAAAACATTTTTCATAACATGTTTAAATGAAGAAATCCCTTGAATTTTAGAAAAATGTTTTCATGATATTTGTGTTTGATTTCTAGTGATTTTTGAAGAAAATACTAAGCAAGAAGGAGTGGTGAGATTTTTCTTCAATACTATTGGGCTCACTGGAAATAGGAGGGTTAGAGTCACTGAGGAAGACTATGGAATGATAATTCTTTTGCCTAGGTTAGCTCTGGCTTGCTAACAACACAGACAAAAGGAATTAGCTAGTTTTGTGCTGGATTTCCATAGACTTCCTGCACACAGCTTCATGCTAACAGAATGCAATTCTTTGCACCTTTTCAGCTTTTTTGTCTTATTAGAATAATATTTTAAGTGTATATTTACTCCAGAACTTACCTAATAGAATGTTGTGCTTTATCAGACATATCTATTGAAACAGATTTCAGATAAATGAACAGAGGACATGTGCAGGAAGAAGATCCTGTCCTGGCATAGGAGGTAATAAATAGGCACCACTTAAGAGCAGAGAGAACAAAACTCTGAAAAATTTAGCAAACACCACAAATCTAGTGATTTAATTATGATTCACATGTCTAGCTAGGTGCCCTAAATATAGCATCATTAAGTGCAAAAGCCACTTAAAAGAACTTAAAAGCTTGTAGAAACCATGGGAAAAAAAATCTCCAGGCAGCAGTCAGCTGAGTAGTAAGGCCATGTAAAAGCCAATTAATTTTATAACCCTTAATATCATGTTGAAGAGATCAAAACTAGCAAATGTCCAACCTCTACTGTACATCTTAATAGGATTATTTCCAATCTACAACAGCATTTTAGATAACAGGGGAAAAAAAGAAAAAAAAGAGAAAAAGGAATATACTTGTATAAACAAAAATCCAAACCAACACAAAACAAAACTAAAACCCAACAGTTTTAAACACCCTTAAAAACAAAGGGCGGGAGAGTGGGGGAAGAAAAGCAAGCAGTTTGAAAAAGACACTGGCAATCTTTTCTAAACTACCCACTGGGTTATTATAAGCATATCACCAATAGGTGTGGAGCCTAAATTGTAGAAAGTGAATAAAATTTGACTCACCATCTGTTTTTCTCAAAACCAGACAATTAGCAATTTAATTGACTTGGCACACTATATATTACAGTACATACAGTGTGACATTTTCACACTAGATGAAGTGACTTAGTTTCAACAAAGTTGTAGGAAAGGTGCCTTGAAGCTTTTAGATTATTCTTATTTCTTGGTGGTTGTATTTTAGAGAGGTGGTTTGTTGGGCTTTTTTTATTTTGACAAAACTATGCCCAGGGCTCAAATTCTCCCTTGTGCAACTTCTTAAATGCAGTGCTAAAGTAGGATACAAGGCACCATGTCACTATGCCAAATGTTATTTATTTATTACACTGTGTCCATGCATTCATTTTATGAAGCCTGAGGCTGGACTGTCAGATTTTAAGTGTCCTTTAAGTTGATATAAAAAGTTAACAGTAGAGATGGACATGTTAACAGAATACATAATAGTTCCCTACAGTTCAAATATAAGACATTTTCCCAGTTTTAGCTACACTAAACAATGTACATTTTCAGGATTATTTCTTATTTCATTTCTCTGTTTCTTCCTATACATTTACATGGTAAAGCATATGGGGATTTGGAGTGTGGGTGAAAAATAAGCAAACTGAAGCAAAAATAATATTAGCACAGGAAGTTTTAATAAACAATAGTTGCAATACAGTACCTTTAGACAGCAATAGCTCAATGGCTTTTATCATTGTATATGAAGGTATTTTGTAACTCAAATATGATCTACAGATATAATATAGAAAGTAACCATAACACTTATACTACATATCTTTTTATACTTTTTATAGTTAAGCTTATTGCAAGATTTGTTATTGCAGCTACATATATAACCTACAGCTGTTATGTTCATACCCGTTTTAAGTAACTGCAAGATAACTGTCTAAAAAACATGCATAGCTGTAGGCAATAAATAAAAAATCGCTGATAGCCACTAGAACTTAGCAACAGTGTAAACTATGCACTCCATTTTTGCCACTAACTATGAATGCCATCACTTTTTACTTTTTTCCCTCAATTCAGCCAAAATGTTAATTGGCCAATAGGCTCCACTGAAGTGCAAGTTACTCATATCACTTCTTTGGGCTAAGTCTGGCACAGCACTCATCATCCTAGTTTCTTCAGATCAGCTGACTGAAATGCCTCCTCAAGGAGGAAGGATTTCAAACACCACTTTCTGGAACTGAAGAAGATTTTAGGGATCAGGTGTTCAAAAATTCAAAGTTCCTACAGTTCAGTTTGTATCCCTGACTTTTTCCAAGAATTGAGGTTGGTTTTAAATAATGTCACCAATAGATCTTAGTAAGTTCTATTATTATTAAATGCCTACTAAAGTTCACCTTCTAGGGTTTATTCTATTTAACTTGTGAACTAATTTGTTTAATGTCATCAATTAATTCCATCAGGTTAAATTCTGTATTTGCTCAGTAATTTCCATTAATACTCAGAGAAAGTTGTTATAATCTCTCTTTAATTATAATTTAATAGTTACTGGTTATGGTTCCTATTTAGTAAAGTTCATTTTCTTCTCAAATTGGTCTCTGTAACAATCCAAACAGTTCAAGTGAAATGCTTGCCTAACAAAAGCAGTAATCAAGATTATTTAGTTTGCAGGCACATGCTCACATCTCTGTATTTTCCCAAGTCATTTAAAGTGCAGACTAAACTGATATTCTACCCTGTGATTTCATAAGAAGATCTTTTTCAATTTTTGTTAGTCATTAAACAAACAAAACAAAAAAAACTATCAAATGGCTCTCCAGTTCCATTTAAAAAGAAAAAAAAAAAAAGTATAATTCACAGAAATTAAAACAATACCCTTAATTGCCTTTCTGTAATACTTAAGTTTCTTGAAACAATTTCGAATTTCCAAGACAGAGTAATCTGAAATGCTCTCTCCCAAGCAAAGTCCCAGGAGTGTACTATAAACAGATCAGAACAGTTCCTCCAGACTCAGTTTAGCTGAGAAGTCAGCCGTGGCCTTCTTCCACTAGCTGTCCCCATCACCACTCAATCAGCATCAGTAAATAGTTTACCATAGAATCATCAAATTCATGCAGTTGTACCTTTATGATGCAGTTGTATGTTCATGTATGTACAGTTCCAGCAACTGGCTCCCAAGCACTCACTCTATCTACACTCTAAACAAAATGATATGTTGTTCAATCTAGCAAATAAATGAATTGATAACATTTAATTGAAAACGAATTCAGTTGGAACTTTTTTTTTTTTTTTTTTTTTTTAATATTGAAGGTGTTCCGACCTGAGGGAATCTAGTTTCTTATTCCATGGCAATTGAAAAATACAGTACTTCGGTTCTTACAAAGCATAAAGGAAAAGGTATTTTCCTGGCATTTCTCAGTGTATCAAAACTAAACCACAGAAAGTTGTCTCTGAGGGATGCTGGATTGATATAAAATGTTTCTATTGCCAGTCATATGAAGTTAGAATCAGAAGAGATTTAAAATAATTTACAGGGGAACAATGTAAACAAAAGAATAAATGTGCAAATTACCAGCTAAAAAAACTTTTTTTTCTGCTTAAAAAAAGAAACTCCATCTTAAAAACTCCCACATTTGTTTCCCAGATTATTTTCAGAATCATATAATTTATAAATGGTGACAGTTCTATAGAAACATTCAATGTTTTGTGAAACTTTGAGACAAAATAAGAGAAGGAATTTTTCACAGAAAGCACAGGGAAAGATTTACTTACTCTCACATTATTTTTCCCCACACACATTTAAAAAAAACAATAAAGATGTGTCTTACTTTTTGTTTTTTCCCCAGCATAAAATCATAGATTCACAGAATCATTCAAGCCAGAAGGGGCCTCTAGAAATCATCTGGCCCAATCTCCCTGCTCAAACAGGGTCACCCACCTACAGCAGGTTGGCCAGGACCATGTCCAGTCAAGTTTTGAGTGATCTTCAAGGACAGGTATTCTGCAACCTCTCTGGGCAACCTGTTTGACCATCCTTGCAGTAACAGAATACTTTCTTGTATCCACGTGAAATTTCATGTTTTAATCTATGCCAATCGCTTCCTCTTGTCTCAGTCTATTAAGTTCAGTTTCTAAATTCCTAAGTCTAGAAGCTTACACTTGAACTTTAGAGATTAAAAAAAAATAGTTCTGAACATTCATTGTCTCTTTAGAGCAAATGGGACCAAAGACTGCATCAAAAGCACTAAATTCCACAGCACATTTTCTAGAAAATAATTAAGTTTACCTAGTCATATCAACTTGTAACTCTCTAGGGTTTTTCTGTCATGCACTTTCTCAGGTATTCAATCAGATTTCACAAACGTTCCTGAAGCTACAAGGAATTTGAGATCATCTACTCTCATCTTGTGTTAAGATAGAAGAAAAAGGGGAAGTGAGAGAGGGGGAGGGCAGAGAACAGTGACCCTGGCAAGCATCTCTTCATGTAAATGGAAGGGAATTTCTACATCTGGATAACCTATTAATTGCAAATAAAAAGTATGACCAGATACTAAAATACTGAACATGAAATAAAACAAATTTGGCAGGTAGTTTCTCTAAGCTGCTGCTTAGAGAAAACAAAGACTCCACTGAACACCTCAGCACCATCTTGAAGCACTGCCAATCCATGCATCGTTTCTGATAAAATTAAATCTTTCAGTGTTTTGCACATGCTGCAAGTGGTTAAATGGACAAAAAAACGAAAGCTAAAGCTGAAGGCAGATGCCACTGTCTACTCATCCATACAGAATATAAAAAAGAAACTATAACTCAGGGGAAACATTCCTTTCCATTAGCAGCAACTGACCAGATGACACATATACAGTAAGTGCCTTGACTGCTTAAGAGCTGTAAATTAATCAGTCTGGAATCCCTTCTTAACTCTGAGAATACATTAAAAAAAAAAAAAAAAGAAAAAAAGCTTGGATTTAGAATTCAAGGAGCAACAATGATTTTTTGATGTGACAATGCAGAGATAAAGTCAGCCTCTCATGATATTAGAGACTGAATTTTTCTCTCATATGGTGCTATGTGTTTGATTTGTGTTGAAAATAGTGTTGATAACACACTGACGTTCTACCTATTGCTGAACAATGCTTACACAGCATCAAGGCCTTTGCTTCTCATCCCACCAGTGAGTAGGTTGGGGTGCAAAAGAAGCTGGGAGGGAGCACAGCCAGGACAAATCTGACCCCAGCTGACCACAGGGATATTCCATACCATATGGCATCATGCTCAGCAGATAAAGCTGGGGGAAGAACAAGGAAGATGTGGATTTTCAGAACTATGGAGTTCATCTTGCCAAGTAACCGTTATGAATGATGGAGCCCTGCTCTCCTGGAAACAGCTCAACATCTGCCTGCTGATGGGAAGCAGTGAATGAAATCCTTATTTTGCTTTGTTTGCATGTGCAGTTTCTGCTTTACCTATTAAACTATCTCTAGCTCAGTCCATGAGTTTTCCCACTTCTATCATTTGATTCTCTCCCTGATCCTGCTGTGGGGGCTGTGAGCCAGCAGCTGTGTGGGGCTTAGCTGTGGGTTGGGGTTACCCATAAGAGCTGGGTAAATCTAAAGCTTTATAGCTCATAGGCATTTTCTCTGGAAATATGCTACAGAAAATGCCAACAGCAAACTGAAATAAAAAGCCATCAATAAATTTAAGATACAATCTACTCTTAATATAATATAATTAATTAATAGAGGTTTCTTAGAACATGAAATTACATGGTGAAAAGGCAATGCTGATGTGGTTGTTTTCTCACATAGTAGCACTTACAGAAATTAATTACTGACTTGGAGGAAAAAGGTAAAAAAACCCCACATTCCCATGGTATAATGCCATTATGCCATTATGGGAGACTTAGAAGTTCGAAAGTGCAAAACCTCAACTGTCTGAGTATTTTAGTTGGAAAGATTTTGAAAAACCTTCTACATACATATATTTTAAATTTAAGTTCTGACTGTATGTTAAATACAGTGTCTACCTATTTGTAGTTATCTTACATAATGAAACATAGAATCATAGAATCAACTAGGTTGGAAAAGACCTTTAAGATCATCAAGTCCAACCATTACCACAGGACTGCCAAGTCCACCATTAAACCAGATCACTGACGGCCTCATCTACATGTTTTTTGAACACTTCTAGGGATGGTGATTCCACCTCTTCCCTGGGCAGCCTGTTCCAATGCCTGAGTACCCTCTCTGTGAAGAATTTTTTTCCTAATATCCATTCTAAACCTCCACTGGTAACAGCTTGAAGCTGTTACCTCTTGTTCTATCACTTGTTACTTGGGAGAAGAGACTAGTATCAGAGCAGAGAAAATCCTTCCACTCTTCTTTATAGATAATACTATCACAAATGGTTTCATTGCTAAATTCTTTTCATTAAATATTGTAAACTAGAAAGGTTGACCTACAGTTTTATTGCACAAAATTAAAAAGTAGTCGGAGTTGCCTTCAAATAACAGTTTGTCTGACAGAACTCTACTGATACGAGAGTTATAGAAAAAGGAATCAGAAATTGTGTGCCACGGAAATAATTACCTTAATTTTAAACAAACAAAACCATTATGCAGAAAAATTATTATTAAATTAAGTCTTGATGACAATAAATACCCTCCTTTTATAAATTAGCTTAGATAACAATATTAAGCAACAGGAAGATGCAGAGAAATAAGAATCAAAATCAATAATCAAAAAGAAGCAGTAATCACATCTAGAGAAATTTTTTGGGGAAATAGGTGAAATTAAGATAAACTACACCAATTTCATTTTCTAAGAACATGCTTTTAGACTGAAGACCTACTTTCATCAACTTGGTAAAGTTAACAGAAGTATGAAAATTTCTTGATACCGAAACAGCTCTCCTTCCAGAGATTATTTTAAAAGACAACTAAAAACCCCACACCCATACGCATTCTGGTGTAACAGCTTTTTGAGGAACAGTTTATTGTTAGTTCTCATATGACCTTAGACCAATATATATTTCTATTGAAAGATTGCAGGGCTACAAGCAATACTGGTAATAATCTTTGAAAAGCTAAATTCCAGCAGCTGCATACAATTTTACACTTTTTTTATTCTCCTCCTAGATTAAATTTTTAAGACCTTCATTATAATGCAAACTGCACAGCCTCTTAAGTACTCAGAAATACCATTTTAAGGAGCCACGAAAGATCAAATTTGATGCAACATCAATCTGCATTTCTCTCTATAAAAATATATGCACTAGGTATATTGTTTTGAACATTTATAATTTACAAATTACATACTAAAATTTTACTTTTAATTGGATTACAAGTATATATGTGGGTGTTTAAATACACATATACATGGTCAAATTGTTGCATGCAATCTTGACTAAGAGTAGACAATGGGTGGGTAGAACAGCACTTGTCTTTCTATTTAAAATCAGATGCAAAACGAACAAACAAAAACAAACAAAAAAAAAGTAGCTTGAGAAAGGAAATTTCTTAGCAGTAAAATTAACACAAGGTTTTCTAATAATGAAGATGAATTATCAAAGACTGAGATGTCAAAAGACCTCCTGGATGAATTTTGTAATTAAAAGAAAAAAAAAAACAACAAAAAAAAACGAAACAAAATCCACAAAGAATTCCCCCCTCGAACCCCAAAATACAAAATCTATCCTTATGCATCAAAGTTTTGAAAGAACTTAGTTTCCAGCAACAACACATGATCATTTGTAAACTGCCCCTGAAAAATAAAAAAACTTACCAACAAATAATAATTAAAAAAAAAAACCAAACAAAAAAAAAAACCCAAACAAAAAAAAAATATCCATCAGAGAGGACAGAAATTTCTTATTTGTGTAGCCATTTTGGTTGGTTGATGAAAGCAATATTAGAAAACCTAAGCAATTTTTTGGACTTATGGTCACAGGAAAAGAGCTTGGATTGGGGTCTCCTTAGGCATACAACTTGAAGTGTGGGTAAAAAAAGCTTAAGGAATGTCTGACTTCTTCCTTAAGGTGATCTTACTACTAGAGAACAGAGGGGCAAATACAATGTCTGTTTATAGAAAGAGTTTCAAGGGACATCTTAAAAACAGAGATTTGTAAATTTGGGATGTAACAAGACTGTTGAAATTATAATAAAAAACAGATTCATGTGAGACATGGCTAAAAATTATATCCACAAAGCAGTACGGCTTTTCTAAAGGGAAGTCCTGCATTAAAGCACAAACAGAGGACGAGCAGTATCTTCAGGAGAGATCTGAAATAGGAATGAGCTTGAATGACAAAACTTGTCAATAACATACTTTCAGCAGAACTGGAATCAGGTTCACAGAAAGTTGTGCTGTATTTGTAAAACACTGGTTAGTGATTTTTTTTTTTTTTGTAAATACAAAGCACTATTGTATTTGAGAATCTGAACTAATCATGACATGTAAAAGGTTTGAAGCCATTTGCATTGATTTAGCACAGGGATTTTTGCTGTTAATGTGAATCTCTTCTTTCTACAAAATTAAGTCAGGATAAACAAGGAATAGAACTGAGGGTATCAGAATGCAATTAAATAAATCACTGTCGTGATCCTGTTCAGTTACTTCACCACAAAATACACACAAAGCAAACGCAGAGGAGAATGGGTACAAAGGCAATACAAATAATCAGAACAATGAAAATACCTCAAGAGAATATAAACTGAAACATATAAGATTGAAGAGTTCAAAAAGGAAACATGTCAGAGATTTAATTCCTGATTTTGATGTGCAGAAAGTACAAAAGCTTCACCTTCCCCTTCCTCACAAAAGAAGGATTAGGTAGAATTGAACAAAAACAATATCATCTGCCTTGTAAAACCCAAAATTATGCAATGAAACTGGCCACGATCTCACCGATTTCAGTATTTTTTTTTAATTAGTCTATTATATGAACAAGAATTAAAACCATACTTTTCTTCACAGAATAGGCATGAATGAAGATATATGTTTCACAGATAAAGTACTCTCACAACCTCTTGAGATGAGACCTTCCTGAACTTAGAGGACTAACACCAGATTAATCAACCTAATTCAGATCATCTACGGTTCTGTCACCAACAGAAAAGCAAATGCTGTTGAGCAGTTAGTCATTAAAAAACATCTCCCTGCCATCTGTGACAAACCTCAGATGTGTCTGAAACTCAGTGCTTGCTGCTAGGAAAATAGGATGAAATGCGGCTCTCAAACTCCAGAAGGCTACCCCAGGCTGCAATAGTACCCTAAGCACTCAGGAACACAATTTACGCTGGTTGAAGCAAGATGAAAGTTATGCTTAAAGCAAAAAGAAATGTAACGAAATACTGGGTGTCACAGTGTAAATCCCACATCCTAAAATTAGATCACGGATGCAGAAAATTGAATAAACAAATCTACTTTGCTTCAAATTCACTGTTTACCTACACTCCTATCTAGCTTGGCATCTCAGATAAACCTCTACCAAAAGTTACGATTACACTCCAGTAAAAGTAAGCTTCTTCAACTTTATTTTCTTACGCAATTAACATTAGAGTATGTCTGATATATTATTATAGTTAACAACAAAAGCACACAGATTCTGTCCCTATAGAAAGCAGAGCTAACAGGAGAACCTACTGATTTAAGAGGTGGCATTAGTGTGTAGCCAGTTATTTAAAAAAAAAAAAAAAAAAAAAAGGAAAAGACACACCAAAAGGAAAAAAAAAAAAATCTCTCAGATATGGCTACTGCTTAGAAACTGAATGTGTGATATCGAGACCCGACAGAACTAGGCTGTTCTGTGGATAGTTTCCTTTGTTTCAGGCAACTCAAATCTGACCTAAACAGAAGTTCCATGTGCCCACACTATGGTAATACAGGATGGTTCTGTTCCGTGTGTTTACAATACTGACTTCATTCCTTAAATTAATTTTTCCTGTGAATATACACCATGATTATTTACTTTATTCTTTAATCCCACAAATTCTCTGAGAAAAAGTTTACTTTGAAAAATTGTATAAGGTATATTTTTTATTTAATTTATTCTTTCACATATGTCCAAAGTTACAAAAGGAAGCTATTACACATGAAAGCTATTGCAATTAGAGTTCTCATGTATAGTTTTTCAAGAAATATTCCACTGCTAGCTTCTCAAACAGTTTTTGCAAAATGAAATAAAGTCACAATTCTTCAAAATCTTATGCTCTTACAAAAACAGTTTTCTAGTCTTTGAAGGCTATGCCACAGTTCTATCACTTTGTCTTGTATTCTGTGCACCTGTTTTTTTTCCTTAATTATAGATGAAAATTATTCAGTTACAGTGTTTACAAGTTTTTTGGAGATTTTTTCTCCACTGTTTTTTTGATAGTTTCTTCTTTCCTCTTCACCATGGCTGTGGGAACAGAAGTGCTTCTGTGACAATATAGTACTATTTCCTGAAATACTGAGTGATGCAAAGTATCACACAACTTGTCATCAGTAATAACTATTAATTTGTAATGTGGACATAATGCACTTCAAAATATAGATTGCTAAATAGTCCATATTTTCACATTAGAAAAAATCTACACATACATTTGAAGCATGAAAAGAAAACAGCTTATACATTGATGAGATAACAGGTAAAAAAATATCTCTAATGAGGGAGCGTTTGTATTTCCGTCCTGCTCTTTCCTGTTATTTATTCTTCTACTTTCCAGAATAGTTTTATTTTATGAGATACTGGAAAAGGAATTTAAAAAAAACAACTGATTTACTTTAAAAAACCTTCTCTAATGTTTATATCTTTATTTTATATTTAAATAATCATGTGACCTAGCTATTAAAACCATAAAAAAACATCATATGCACCTTCTCAATCTAGAAGACGGAGAGTTTTATTATTTCACAAAGTCT